>VYZV01016743.1:1841-12000 GCA_013401275.1 Pandion haliaetus
GAACATCATGAATACTCATGATAATGTAGCACATCAGTAGATTGTCCAGGGAGATTGTGCAGTCTATATCCTCAGTGATCCAAAAGATGGATTAAACAGAGATGTGCCTGAAACAGTAGAGATACATCTAGTGTTCTCTTTGGGCAGAGGACTGAACTGATGACTTCTTGCAACCCTTTCCCTGTGATTTTCTGTGAATTTCTGTGATTGTTTCACAGTAAAGTTTATTCTTCTGTTGGGGATATTTGATTCGTCAAATGTGCCTACAGTAGAATTATAGTCAGGGCATTTTTCAATTAATTTTTGTATTTAATATGGTCGTTTTTCAACAACAGAAATGTGGTATAAGGAGAGACAAAGAGAAAGGTGTAAGAAGTAAGAAATAAGGACTAGAATAATAATTTTTTTTTTACAGTTGAAAACTTTTGATAGGTTCTGTGTTTTAGCCAAAAGCTTCAAAATTAATAAAATGTCAGTGCAGGTTAACAATACAGATTAAAACATAATCAAGCATTACATACTGTTTACAAATACATATCTCCTGCTTAAGTAGCTGGATTGCAGTTTTGTGTGCATCTTTTTTATTTTCCTCATTAGTATTCCCTCATGGATCTTTTATCCAAAATGGTTGCTGGACAGCCTCACTTTATCCGCTGCATTAAACCTAACGATGATCGAGAAGCACTGACATTTTCTCATGAGAGAGTTCTACTGCAGCTACGATACACTGGAATTCTGGAAACTGTCAAAATACGTCAAAAAGGGTATTCTCATCGCATCCTCTTTGAAGAGTTTGTGAAAAGGTAAGGCTTCTATAACATGGTTGTTGTTTTAAAAGTCCATTCAATAAAATATATTCTATTTTTAAGTCCAGAAAGTTCTACAAACATTGGTTTGTACACGTATGGTCTGATTCTCTAATGAGAGCAGTGACTATTAGAGATAAAGACTACATGAGATATCTGAGCTCTAATGGAGAAAAGTCAATGTGAGACCAGCAGTGAGCACTTAGTATTCAGTAGCAAGCGTGTCCCCATGGTTCCCTCAGTAGAGGCAACAAGTGGAAATTATGCATCATGCTCAGATAATACAAGGCTTTGAAAGGTCAGTGACCTTCAGCCATCATATGAAGAATGTGCACATGCTTAAGAATGAACTGATATAAAAGCTTTGGATTTAGAAATATTCCTCGTAATGGCTTTGTAACCTCGTAGTCATTTATCTTGGAGATACCACAAATTATAACCAGATCTCTGTTCAGTTGAACCCTTGTCATGGCTACTATTACTGACTTTAATACTATTCTCAATCTCAAAAAGTTATGAATTTCATTCAGGAAATGCATTTGTCTTTATGATGACAGTATGTTTATATGATCATTATGGTTTCCTCTAGATTTAAAATAGGTTTTTGTGTAGTATTTACTGTTTTCCAGTCTGTAGGATTGATAATTCAATAATGGAGCAGGAGCAGAAGCAGTACCGTTAAACAATCAACTACTTAACGGTAGGAACAAGTAGTGAATGGCTAAATCAAGCATTGAACAATGTTTTCTGAACTGGAGGTTGCTCATCCAGACAATATAGAGTTAATGAATCTACTGAAAGCAAGTCATTCATATGATGCTAGAGGGAAGGAGCTCATTATGTTTTTGAGAAAGAAGAGACACAGTTTCACAGGCCTTTCTAAAACCCAGAGATTGGGTAAATTTCTGTGTGTAAATCAGTCATTTGGCCTTGGAAATCTGTGGTCCTTGTGTTGAGAGATGTGGAACCATAGCTTAATTCATTCTGAAAAATTCTGAAATTTTCTGATTTATAACATATTTGTATGCCAAATGAATATGTAATAGGAAAACACTAGAGATATATATCCCAGGAAGGGTAACCAATACGTTTGTTTGCCCATCAAAGCAATTTAATTTTCCGACATATCTCCCCCAATTTTTTTTGTGTCACATGACTAATCTTAGGAAGGTCACACCATTCTAAAGCAGGTTTAACAAAGAGATTAATTTTTGTGATCACTAACACATCTTTGCAACATCCTGAAGAGGCTGAAGGCAGAATTACTAACCTTAACTTTTATCCAATTTACGCATAAGTGAACTAAGATTAACTCCACTGAAATTAGTGTAAATTGAGAGGAAATTAGGCCTCCTTTTATCATTACATTCTTTTCATTCAGAAGTACACTGAATTTGAGTACAACTTTGAAAAGTAATGGTAATAAAAGCAGTACTGACTGTAGCTTTTAATTCCTGCAGATAAGGGCAAGTTGTGTTTAACATCTTGTCAGATAATCCTCAAGTTTTTAGACCAACTTGATGTAATTCTTTCAGGAAAGAAAGTCAACATGACAAGGGAAGTGGGGGGAGCTTTAGCAATTTGCCCAGCAGCATAGAAGACTTCATGAGTTCAGAATATAAATGGGGGGCAGAAGATGTTCTTGCTCCTTTGTTCAGTTCATGCTTCATTTTTAAACAAATTCTGTTCTGTGTTGCTCTTGAAAACAAACAAACAGTGGTTAAAAGACCTATAAATGGAACAAGAAACATTTTTCTTCAACTTACAGCCATGACTAGTCAAGTGTTTTTAGGAAGCAGTTGAATACATAAAAATGTTTGAGAAAACAGGTCAAATGCTAAACAGATTGGCACTTCTTTGTTCATAATCAAAAAGACATTAGGCAAGTATGAACAAGAGTTTCAAAATGTCAGTAAATGTGAGGATATCAAAGATTTTCTAAGCCAGCAAGTTAATTGGTATTTTGATCCTTTTGAGCAACTGAACAACAAAATGGATGAGCCAGCACTTTTTCTCCCTTGATGTTATTAAACAAATAGGTGTGCTTCTTATCTGCCTGTTCAATAATGCTGTTTTGTAAACTCTTAGCAGGAAATATGAGGACAAAACAATCAAAGTCAGGGAACAGAACCATTCAGGGTTTATCAGGTGGGAGGTAAACAAAAGATAAAGCCCTGTCTAATGTTACTCTTTTCTGTTTTCATGTAGAACAGATTATTTCACTGTTGCAAACCTGGAGATAGTTTATTGGGTTAAAAAACAGATGGTGAGGAGAAGACTTAATTGTAATTCATTCACACAATGTTTCTTCAGCCGAGTATACAACCATCTGTTTTATGTATATAAATATACATATTCTTAAAGAAGGAAAATGTAATCTGCAGCCCCTGTAAACACTGTAGACCTCTTGAGTTTTAGGCACTTTTTTTCCGTTGGCTTTGTCTCAAACTCCATGCCATCACGTGTTTGCTGTGAAGCAGCACAGCCCCTTTCTCAGGCTGGAATTCCAGGTTTCAGACACAGGTGAGTAACCTGATCAGGCAACCAGGTGTGCCTGGCTTCTGGGGCCATATAGTGACCATGCACTGCATAGCAGCTAAGGGAGATGTGCTTTCTAGTGGGGACCTGCACTGAAAGTCCCGCTGGATGGGACACTTCACATGACTTGATGTGGTATGCAGGTGTGTCCTCACCACATATACCCCAGCTGCATATACCTTTTATGTAATGTGGCATGTACTGTACCATGAGTTGAAAAATAAGGGATTTGAGAGTCTAATGGTGCTAAATGCTGTCAGGCTTGAAGCGCCTCATAAGCACATGGGAACGTGTTGAGAAGTTTTGTACAAGTTTCATTTAAGGATTGTCTTTTTAATTCTTCTCTGTCTGCTTATGTTCTGGATTGAAGTTCTTTGCACTGCATTAGGATGCAGGTTGCACTTTTCATGTAAGCATTACCTCCTCCACGGGAGCTAGGTGATATTACTGAGATCATACACTCATGGCAATACCAGCGCTATTACTGTAACAGTGATCCAAGTGAGGTTGGTTCTGCTTTTTCAGTCTCACAGTGCAAATTTGCATAAGGTCACTGTTGGTACACCTGGTACACACAGTCTCTAAACTGTCAGTGTTACGTTTCTCGTGACCATATAAAGTCTCATTGACTTTAATGAGTCACATCCTACATTGAGCGGAGCTAGGAAAAAAAACTGGTCAAATATTGCAAAATCCTGTAAAACGCGTTACCTGAGTACATGCTTTCTTCTACCCCCCAAAATTCAGCAGTGATAGACTTGTTTATTATTCAAAAGCAGGGAAGCACTGAATTAAATTAGAAGTCAACAGGTTTGCTACAAAGAAAAGAAATGCTTGCTTTTAAAATGATACATTTTTAATGCAAACTCACTTCTAATGCAGAGTATGCACTCTACCAAAGTCCTTAAGTGATTTCTGGAAACAAAATTGTAACATCCCCCATATTTTTATTTTACTACTATGCATGGAAATGTTTGTTATTTGTTTCAGTGGCTTTAAGATTTCACCAGATCTGTATAATGTTCCTGTAAGCTTTAAATATGGTAAACTACTGTAGCTTCCACATATACTTTCTAGACTCTTATCATTCACAGAGCACTGGTAAACAGTTGCAGGATGGAGAAGATAGGAAACATCTAGGCATGAAAAGTCTGCTAACCCCTTACGAATTGTATATGCAGAATGGACCAAATTATGCCATTCTGAGAGTATTTCTGTGATTCTATGTTTATCTGATGATTTACAGCATAAATGTTAGGTATCTGTTACTGAATTTCAAGAGTATTTTAGATGTTTTTTTCATTTTTCCTTTACATTTTTTCATTCATACTCTCAATATAGAGTCAAATGCAATTAGTTATATGAATTCAGATGAGAGAGTTTCTGAAAGAGGTGAGAGACAACCAATACAAGTTAGGAATTTTTGAAAGTTATTTAATGGCTTTTTCAGTGCTAACTAAAGAAAAACATGGTTTTTTTAAACTTTCCAACTCCAGGGATGAGAAGGAACAAATGTCTTTTGGAATGCTGAGAATCTCTCTACTATTGCTGGGGGTCTGGCTAGAAAGGGATTTTGCCCTCTTGCACCTCATGCTTTTCACATATCATTATCCATTCTCCACCTCAGGCCAGTATATTTTAGTACAAAGATTTATTTTTAAGAGAAAAAGGGTTAATCATTACTTTTTTGAGTTAATTATGTAGAAATGATGCTGCCATTAAGTCTGGAATGTGAAGGGAACTTTACTAAGAGACACTGGTATAGTAGTTAATGGTGCTGTTTAAATGCTATTTATTGAACAGTTCCACAGTTCAGCCTTTAAGGAGGGGAGAGGAATTGAACCATTTGTTTACAATCAGTTTATCTAATCTAAACCCACCAACACTAAAATACCTTGGCCATAACCAGATAGTTAATGCATAGCATCATTCTGAAGTTTTCCGTATCTTGGGTGTGTTTAACGTTTAACCTTAACTCTGCATGTCCTAGCTTTGCAGTTGTTGATCTGGGGATAAATTCAACTTTTAAAAAATGTTGGTTTATGCCTAGTGACTACTAAGTACAGTTAATCCCATTTTAATGTATGTTTTGTCTGGAATACTATTCATGTCCATGAAGGATAGTTTGTAGTGCAGTGTAAGAACCACTGTTTAAGAAATTTGTAATTCCAGAGTTTCATCAGCTCTGAAAAATTAGTTCTGCTGAGAGGGAATTACTTTTCTCTTACTTAGTGTTACTGCTAGTGAGAATGTGATTAGTCAAGTACTTTTAGGAAACGTGGAGATGAATATGTGTCACGTGTAGGAGATTTTCAAGCAGGATGTGTAACCTAAGAAAATAATCTATTTTTGCACAAATATGAAACAATACATGAAGGACCATAACCTTTATTTTTAAAAACAGAAATACAAGTATTGCCTTAACATAAAAGAGCACTGAGGTATTCCAGACTACTGCATTTTCTGCTGGAATAACAAATGCAAATACGGAAATAAAAAAGTAGAGTTGTGAAATTTTCATCTCATCTGGAAACAAATGTGATTTCTAGCTCTGCTTTTCTGAAATTATCTGGTTTCTTCTCTTGGTGAAATATTGTAAATAGAGGTCACACTGTGATCTCTGTACAGGAAAATTACAGAAGTATGACAGAGGTGAAATTAGGCCAATAATTCAAAATGAACAGTTGTAGTTGCATATACCCCAAAGTTTTGTGTGCATTCCCAGACGTTTTCTCTACCATTTCACCATGTACAATATTTGCACACTGTTACCAGATACATTAAGGTGAAACATTTTACCTTCCTCCAAAATATTCTATATGGTCCATTGCTGTACAAATAATTGGATGACCCTATGTGACGCATGCTGTGCTGCCATGCAGTTATCCTGAGCACATCAAGTCAAACTACTTGTGCATCTGTAGTTATGTGATTCAGTCATGAAAATAGGCACCAAATGGAAAACAAACTGTTTGCTTAAAAAAAAATACATGGATTTGAGCTTTGGAACACTAATCTAGAGACTTTTTACTGTGCAGAATGCAAACTCCAAAAGCAGTTCTGGAAATTGCCAGTCTCTCAGTGCTAGACCTTATATCTGATGAATAGAGTAATTTCTGCCTTATTTTTGATGACATAACTGAAAAGGAACAGGAAGACCTGATGCTGAAAATCCGACATCCCGGTGTGTTTAACCAGTTACAAGAGTTTTCTGTGCAGTGGTTGGATCAATCAAAACATTTGGAAAAACACCCTTTAGAGGAAGTTTTTATGAAATATTGGGAGACAGTAAGTTTGCATATAGAAACTGAAGTTATTCCCATAGTTTGTAAAGTTACTGTCATTCTGAATAGCTTGCTTTCTTAGAACAGATAAATTTAGATTTAGAAAAACATTTGTTAAGGTAAGAAAAATGGGCAGTGTTTTATTTAAGGTTTTTTTCTGAGTACCAAAAGCAACTACACTGTAGATCATGAAAGAGAACTAATGGAGAGGGTGCTACATTTGAAAGATATTGAAGTTTGTCATAAACAAAATGGTATAGTCAGGCATGTAAATTGCATAGCTCAAAGATACTTCTTAGTGAGGTATTTGTCACAAATAAGAAGTCAACTCAGTAATTAGAATGTCATTAATAAGATAGTAAGATTCAAAAATTAAGAGACCCCCCCTTGACTATTTTATTGCATCAGTGCTATCTAAAAACTTGTGTGGTTTTAAAATTCCCAACTACAATGTGCCTTAAAAGATGTATGAACAACCAGAAAACTAATATCATTCACCTGAATCCTTCCTTCTAAGGAAAGGAACTGCTTAAGTTACATACATGTGTAAATAACACGGCTATCTGAACTGGCTTTTGAAGCAAATGGCAATTTACTTAGTGCAACTTCCCTGATGTATCTGTCAAGTATATGTTGAAATTGCATGCTATCACAAATTGTTTGTGATATGTATATTTTAAATCAGACTTTTATTAGTGCAATTCATAATACCATGTCTTGTGAAAACTGGCATCATTAAGTTCAGTAATAAGGTGGTGAACACATACTTTTTTTTTTTTTTAAATGCACCATGTTTCTCCATATATACTAAATGGCATGACTCAGTATTTTGAAAGACTTGGCTAAAGAATTTGCAATATCATGTTGTTGAGAAAGTCACTGCTTTAAAAATAACTCAGTAATACATAATTTCCTATCACTATTTAGAGGGGGCAATGTCTCTGGTTGGTGAATATCTAAGTCTCTGGTCCAGGACTGATTCCAGTGCTTCTGCCTTCAGACATCATTTTGTTCCCCTTTGGCCTTTATTGGCTATTTTAGTGGTTCTTTTTTCTTTCTTGTGACAACTGGAGATAATATCTAGAGATTAATTACAGCTAATATTTGAAAATCATATTCTCCTGATTTAAAAAAAAAAAAAAAGTCTTGCGCTATTCCATTCTTTCTAGTTGCTTCTCCATATTTTCTTCAGTATGAGGTGGGATATTTTCTTGCCTTTATGTGGCTACAGAGTCTGTGTTCGAGGTTCACTGGTTGGATTCTTCTCTTAATGTTTTAAAGAACATCTGATCACTCTTTCCCATGCTAATAATTCAGAGAATGGTTTGCTCAGCCTGCCACTTCTCTCAAACACAATGTAAATAGTGTAGCACTGGTAGAAGTATAACTTAATAAAGACCAAGACAACACATGTGGGCTCATAAATGAGAGCTGAGGTGGCAGTTGCTACCGTCTAACAATGTACTTAGGCTAAAATAACCTTAAATTTGTAAAATAACTGGCACATGTTCTTGCTGTTACTTAACATAATGTCGTGGTTTAACCCCAGCCAGCAACTAAGCACCACGCAGCCACTCACCTACTTCCCCCCCACACCCAGTGGGATGGGGGAGAAAATCGGGAAAAGAACTAAAACTCGTGGGTTGAGATAAGAACGGTTTAATAGAAGAGAAAAGAAGAAACTAATAATGATAATGATGACACTAATGAAATTATAGCAGCAATAATAAAAGGGTTGGAAAATACAAGTGATGCACAACGCAATTGCTCACCACCCGCCGACCGACGCACCCGGAAGTCCCCGAGCGGCAATGCGCCCATCTCAGTTCCTAAAACATCATATGGTATGGAATACTCCGTGGCCACTTTGGGTCAGCTGCCCTGACTGTGTTCCCTCCCAGCTTCTTGTGCCCCTGCAGCTTTCTTGCTGGCTGGGCATCAAAGGCTGAAAAACCTTGACTTTAGACTAAACATTACTTAGCAACAACTGAAAACATCAGTGTGTTATCAACATTCTTCTCATACCTAGCTCAAAAACATAGCACTGTACCAGCTACTAGGAAGACAATTAACTCTATCCCAGCTGAAACCAGGACACATAATTTTTTGCAAGTAGAGTTACTTAAACACTATAAAACCATTTCTTATTAATGCATCGTGGCTTTTACAGGTAGGGATTGGTCCATTCATTCTTAATTCAGTTCAAACATGTTTGCATCCCTTTTTCATTAACTATTTGCACAATAATGTTGTTTCACATAATTGTTGGGGGCTGTTCTTTGCAAGGGGATGTGGACAAAAGAAAAGTCAATGTTGCTTAGTATGGGCCTGCTCCAAAGGCCACTAAAATTGATCATAATCATTTCAATTGATTGTTTATCCCAATGAAACAGAAAAAAGACAACATGCCTAATGACTTACAAACTTAATCATAACCACAGAAATCCTTGTGAGTAAAGAAAATTACGACATTCATAACAGGAGTAATTCATGTGTTCTTTCTTTAAAATAGTTGCTAGTTCTATTTAACCATCAGCACTGATAAAATCCTTGCCAATACAATAGCAATGCCAATTGTTTTAATTAAGCATATATGCAGGTGTGAAACACAGGTGGGTATTCATGCAGCCTGAACATCTTGCTGTCTGTAAATTAAGATTGATATAAGGTTTGTTTTTTCTGTAAACTAATCTTTATTCTTCACACCCAGTGGCAGCCTTTCAGCTTCAATAATCAGTCAGTATCACTGTGTCATTGTACTGCCTACCCTCCTAGTGCTGGCCTTTATCTTCACTGATGGAGAATCCTCAGTCTTCCTATTAGGCATACCAAAAATGGGAAGCTCCCTTGAGTTCCGTTGATAGGAGTGATCTTGTTACAAGCTCAAGAGCCTTGGACTTCTTATGTGGATTTATGCTTCCCAAAGAATGTCAAGGCCATTTATATTTCTTTGTGAAGAATGACTGATACCAGTAACTAAAATACTGAAAGATTCTGAAATGCCTTTTTTGGCATGTCTCATAAGAAACAAGCGGCAGATCATGAATAACTTACTTTTGCTGCTTTTGTCTGTCTTTGGTGCTAATATTTGACTTTTCTCCCACTCAGAAATCTGTAAACATCCACTGAACATCTCAAGGAGCACCTGCTTATTCAACAGAAATTGCAGACTTGCAGTGAGATGTAACTGTGCCAAAGTGTGTTATGCAGCTCTGTAGATGGTGTACTTATTTTACACATTATGCAAAAGGTTTTATTTTTGCCTTCCTTTCTATTACTCTGATTTCTAGCACTTTTCCTTATTCTTCCTGTCATTCATTCACTTGTTCACCTGAAAAATTTGAAGCAACCTTGGGTGTTTCCTAAGTTGCACTGGTTTGTGAAAGACCTTTATCGATGATTACACTGACTGGGGATTTCTCAAACACAGCATATTCTTGTCACCACTATGGTACCACTTATTTTCCTATGCCATGTATATGCTTAAATATCTGTTCATGATAGCTGTGTCATGATTTATAGAATAGAATC
>VYZV01016751.1:5806-30855 GCA_013401275.1 Pandion haliaetus
AAAAAGAGAAAAGAAATTGAGACGGCTTTAATCAAGAGACAGGAAAAAGAAAATGCATAAACCCTGACTCAGAAAACATGAAAAAATCCTTTTCTTACAAATGCAATGTTTACTTATTTAAACTAAATAAGGTTTTTAGATCAATGGTACCCAGCCTCATAGTTTTTTGGCCACTATCTGCTTGTTTTCCATGATGATCTGGTTTTAACAGCTCTTTTTCTGCCTCCAGAAACCATGCAGAAAGCTTCACAGAGAACAAGCTAAGAGATGGGGACCATGAAACAAAAAAGACTATGTTTAAACAGAGTAAGATCTTTAGTGATCACTTCTCTGTCTCCATCAGAATTGCACACTTGATGGCTAAAGAAAGCTACAGCTCTACAACATCTCAATTTCAGTTAAGCATCTGGCCTCAGGTTCTTCTTCCTTAGCAACTAAAATCTAATGGATTATGATTATTTGTTTGTTTGTTCACTACAGCAGAACTGGATCCTAGGTACTGATGCTTAGTTGGGGAAAACCCAACTTAATTGAAAACTGGGATACGGTCACACATGATTTAATGCCATTAACAAAGAATAATAAGCAATGTATCCAGTAACAAAACATCTCAAAAGTAATTGAAGTACTTGATACTGATATATAATTTACATGTCAAAATTTGTGTTATGATTCCTGTCTAAAAGAAGGAATTACAGAAATCAAGTTTGAAGATGTACAAAAGTATGTATTGATGTGCCAACAAATCAAATAAAAATTTCACTTTGAATGCAAAGTTCGTTATCCAAAGCAGATCAACATGACTCAGATAATACCCAGAATCCTACAACGAGCAGCAGAGTCCGACCTCTCTACAGCTCTAATGGAAACAAAACTAACAGCCATTACATTAATTATAATAGGGTTAGTAACTAGGTATTCAGATTAAAGAAGCAATGTTCAATTGAACAGTGACTCTGTGTGTTTGTTTTATGGCAAGGATTTCACATTGATCAAAAGATCTAATGATATATTTAAGTTAAAACAGCAAAAGCGTGGTGAAATATCAAGTAGAGTATGAATTCAGAAAAGAAATATGCAACCACAGTGTTCATGACAACATGATTTGATTTAAGATAAATAAAAGTCTATTAAAAAGTTATATAGCTGTGATTGCTAAAATACACTTTGCTGAATGCAGGATTTACTGCAATGAAGTCAGCTTGTATCAGTGATTTGATTTTGGAAGTCTTTTCTAGTATTACAGGTATTGCAATGACAAGTAATTTAAGACAAGAACCCAGGTCTGTTTTACATTCAGAACAAGATTTGTAAACAGGATTAAAAATATTTGTCCTTCAAAGATTTCCTTTGCTATGAAAAAGGCATGAAAAGAATGAATCTGTAGATAAAGCACCATACCTACAGCTAGGGTGGGTTGGCATTTCCATTCCTAAACTAAGTGACTGCTAAATTTCTACCAGTCAGTCAGGATTTTCCACACCAGATGGCTGCATCATGATCAATTTCTTTACCTTTTGAAAAAATTTTATTTCTAGAGAGTTTCAGGAAAATGGTTTGGCCACTGCCATGAATGCAAAGAACAAGAAAAAGTTGTTCTACTTGCAAATAATAGTAGTAACAACAACAACCACCACCACCATCACCACCTAAAAATCATATTAATAAGAAACTCTTACTTTTTATAACATAGGTCCTTGAAATTTATGTAATGGCACAGGCCGTCTCCTGGTGTTAAAGTGCTCTGTTTTTACATTTCAGCAGCAATCTAAAATATACACTTCTGAAATTTGCATTATGGATTTAGGCAGTAAAATTCTCCAAAGATTCCATCTTTCCTATGCATTTTCTATTCCCACGTAGCACTGCTGTGCCAGCAGGATTACATAATTCATTATTCCTGCCTAGAAACTCAATGCACCCTGTTCCAAGTCTCCTTAGCATGAGCAGGACATTGCCTGAAACTCCTTCCCCCAGTGGAGAAGCAGCCACAGCTGAGAGCAATGAGCTTCTCGGTTCTCAGCTACCTTGGTATGCTGGAGAGGAACAAAAGAGTCTCCTAAGAAATGACAAATCTTGAAGAGAACTAGGGTGGAAATTTTTAGGAAACAGACATTGGAAAGTGGGACTAGGAAAATATGAAGGGAGAGGGGAAGAATCAATGATCTACTGCAAAGGAATGATGGTTTATCCTGTCCTCATCTGAGCCATGTTAAATACCCAGAAGTGATGGGTGAAAGGCCAAGTACAAGTGCATTCAACTTAAAAAAATTCAGAACTGACAAAGATTGAATTCAGGTGCACATATACAGAAACTATTTTATGGAGATCAATAGTTGGCCTACTACCAATTCCTGCCTTTTTCAACACTCCTGCAGCACTTACCACTCTTGTCTATAGATACTGCAGTCCTAAACTGTGAATTTAAAAGGATGCACTAAGGAAGTTGTTATGGGTTTGTGTGGCGCGATTTTCCTTGGTGGCAGGGGAGGGGGGCTGCAGAGATGGCCCCTTTAAAAAGCTACTAGAAGGTCCCCTGGCGCCAAAATGTCGGCCCCGCCTCTAAGAGGGGAGCGACAGTGGTAGCGCCTCTGGGAGAACATATTTAAGAAGGGGAACCGGCAGTGTGGGGGTGGGGAAACGTGAGAGGAACATCTCTGCCGATACTGGAGTCAGTGAAGAAGGAGGGGGCGCCTGAGGAGGCTGATGGCCCTGCAGCCCGTGGTGAGAAGGCAGGCTGTCCCCCTGCAGCCCATGGAGGTGAATGGTAGAGCAGAGGCTCCCGAAGATGGCCGTAACCCCATGGTAAAAACTGCGCTGGAGCAGTGTGTGACTGGAGAGCAGCCCGCTGAAAGGACCCGCGCCAGGGAAGTTTGGGAAGAACTGAAGCCCGTGGAAAGGACCCGCGCCAGGGAAGTCTGTGAGGAACTGCAGCCCACGGAAAGGAACCATGTTGGAGAAGTTGGTGAAGGACTGTCTCCCGTGGGAGGGACCCCACGGTGGAGAAGGGGACGAGTGAGNGGGGGGGTGGGGGAAGGTGTTCCGATGTTTGGTTTCCCTTCCTAATACCCTTGTGTTTTGTTTTTGATTTGATTTGTAGTAAATGAAATGGATTTTGTTTCTTCCCCAAGTTGAGCCTGTCTTTTGCCCGTGACCATAAGTGGGGAGTGATCCCTCCCAGTCCTTGTCTTGACCCACGAGCCTGCCTTTGTATTTTCTCCTCATCCCAACGTGGCCAGGCGAGGGGGTGGGGGGTGAGTGAGCGGCTTCGTGGTGCTTTGTTACCAACTGAGCTGAAACCACAACAGAAGTTTAGATACATGTTAAAGGGCCAGCCCAATAAATACAAGACAGGAAATACCACTTTCATTATAAGATCTATCATAAAAATCAAGTCATGAGTCCATTATGCGAATCAAACAGCTGAGACTGAAGTTCCAGAAAAATAATGTTATATTCCTTGTAGTTTATAACCATGCAGTTTCATTTTTTCCTCTTAATATGTCAGGCTCACTATTTATGTATGCTTTTTACATGCTTGCGTATACTTTGCACACACATCTATTGGTATTGGCTTTCTTATGACTATCTGGATTACCACCCATCAAAGCATCTGAGAGTTTTACATTCATTAACATTCATCAGATACCTGTGAGATACTGGTATTTTGTTATCCCCCTCCTACAAGAATCCCCAGTTCCCTGAAGAGAGATTGTGGCATGTATATCTACCAATTCTGAGTGCCCCTTTCCTTGACATATTTTTTCTTTCTTCTAAACTTATTTATAAACAGAAATCCCATTCACTTGTACTATGCCCTCCTGTTCTGTCCTTCTGCATGTCAAGCCCTCAGTCCCTGAAGGATGATAAAAGGTACAGCAAAAAATGAATGATCACCTGGAAAGAGATGTGCCTTGTGACAGCCTTGTGCCTCTAAATGTAGAGAAGTTCTGCAGTTCAGTGAAAAGCTTGTCTCTCCTGAAGTCATTGTCAAAAATGCCATAGAAATGAATGGGATCGCTGCCTCCAGAGTAGCAATGCCCTAACATTGGCATTCCCACTTAGTCTTCTCTATGGCACTAAACTAAAATTTTCAGCCAAATGATTTTCATTTCAGGTTTAGAGCCATAACTGACTTGCAATTTGAATGAAGTTAATATTATCTCAGAAACTTGCTCATCCTTAGAGTTGACAGACTCATATTAAACTGAAATAAATCAGGCAGATAAGCAGCTCTCAAAGAAAACATTCCATGTAGCAGGATCAAAAGCTGTAGACAAACTAGTCTCAGAAGATTTTGCCTAACATGCAGAAAAGAATCAGAAGGAAAAAGTATTTCCCATATCGTAGCAAATAAAATTCAAGGCCATGGAGCCAATTACAGCTTTGATATCTAAATTCTGAAGTACTTTGCACTAAGTTTTGAAAAATAGTTTGAAATATCTCTGAAACTAAGGTGCAGGGAACATGGCAGTTAGAGTTGTCTACATAAACTAATGGAAGTATATAACTTTTCTGATATTGCATTTAGAAATAGCACAATAATATAACTCTAATGGTGTTTAAGAAGCACTCTTAAGATGTAGTTACAAGTCTCACATCAGAGAAGTGTCAAAATGAAAGAGTGACTGTAAAAAAGATGAATCTACCTCAACCAAGGGATGTGATGATAATTGACACCCTGCACTGTCATCTTCAGGATTTACACTTAATACTTATACTTTCTCTAATATTTTTTTCTGTCTCCGAAGGGCTATGGCAGTGACTGAATATACTACAAAAGCAAGGTTTCCTTCCTTTGATAACAAAGAACAGTTTATGCTGACTATAACTATCAGCATAAGGGATAAATTATATCAACAAGATAAAAAACAAGAAAACAAGAGATAAAATATGGATTCAATAAAGCACTGTATAGTCATCTTTGAAAGTCTGGTATGGGACTATCATAGGCATGAAACCAGTGTTTAAAAGATGGAATTTTCAAATCATCCAAATCCAACATTTGAATTAATAGATTCAAAAGTGGTAACGGAAAGAAAAAAGATCTTGATTTGAGATTATTCTCTTGGATTTCAGGAAACACTAATACTTTGGACTTACCTATCATTCCTTAATTTGGAAAAAAATCACAGACACAATATCTGACCCATACATTCACAGAAATAGAAAAATGGATAACATATATGAAGGCATTTGCAAGATCTTCTAGGAAGCTTGTCTCCCTGTTCTGAAATCTGAGTTTTGCTATACGAATATGGATAGAGTAATAAACATGGGAAAATGCTGTAACTTTTTCTTGTAAGAAGCAATTTTTACTGGTTACAGAACATAAAGGAATTTGTTTTCTACCCTCCAAAAAAGCCCATCTCATTAGAGACATATCAAATAAATTTCACGCTCCTCTTTTACACAGATAAATAAGAACACAAGGGTTAAACAAGTGAGAATCCCCAATCCCCTTCCACCTCTCATACAGAGCCATTTTCTGCTGGGAAACAAAAAATTATTCTCTCCTGGAACTGAATCAGAAGGCAGACCCGTCAGTCAGTAGCCAACATATGATTCAGCTCAGCTTTTCAGTATGTTAAAAAGTCCAAAAGCCACCAAAAAAGGGTTTATGA
The DNA here is from genome assembly GCA_013401275.1 of Pandion haliaetus. Classification (NCBI taxonomy): domain Eukaryota; kingdom Metazoa; phylum Chordata; class Aves; order Accipitriformes; family Pandionidae; genus Pandion; species Pandion haliaetus. The sequence goes on from VYZV01016751.1 coordinate 11,431, forward strand.
ATGAGAGGGCTGCCTACTTCGAACTCGTCTGAAATGCCTGCTGAGCACTCCTGTGAATCATGCCTGCTGCAAGAGGAGCACCTCTGAGTTAAGAAAGCAAGGACTTTCGGTGACAGCTGGCAAGCAGACACTCCCTCTATCGAGGGACAGCTTTCATTCAACTAAAAGGTAGGAGGACCACGAATTCCTGTAGCTGGATACTGAAAAGGCACTAGATCGATGATTAAAATACATAGCAATTACAACCCCGCCCCAACCGCAGTGTTTTTAAAGAAAAAAAACCTAATATGGTGTTTTCAAAAAAGAAAAAAATGCTGATTTTTGCTTATGTTATGATTATACTTGCAAGCATTGAATAATTGAGTAATAAACACTATTGCAAATCGGGAAAAGACATTCCATTCAAGTCTCGGGAAACGATACAAAATGTTAAAATAGCACTAAGTATTCCACTCATGTTAAATTCAGTGCTTGAATTGCAGAATGATTTAGCTGTGCCTTCAAATGCTTTTAATATCCCTTCATGCAATGTACACAATCAGGAAACTATTTCTGCTGTAATTCACTCACATTTCCAAGAGGATGCATTTGGAATGGGGGTTTTGTCCTACTTGTTAAGCCAACTGAAAGAAATACTACTTGTCTCCCAGATTAATCTTATATTTTTACTAGCCTGATCATTCAACAAATTACTAACAACGAATATTTCCTATGTGTTCAAGACTTCTGTTTAAAATATTCCAGAGCAGCCTTGTAACACTTAGAATAGCAGTAGGCAAAACTTCTTGAGCTTAAAAAAAAAAAAGTGTGAGTTGCACAAAAGTGGTGAAAAATCAGACTGGAAACAAATACTTCATTTTCTTTCATCTGTTTTGATGTCTGCTCTTATTGTTGAAATACATTGGAAATGTATCTACATGAAAAAGTGTAAAAATAGGGTTACAAAAATGACCATCTTTTTTGGGGAAGCAGTCTATCACAGCTATAAAACTGAGGCTGCATTGAAACCTGTCTCTTTTTTTACTTTAACCAGATTTGAACAGATAGCTGGCATACAAGTTTCTTTTTTTTCTTTTTTTTTTTTGCTACCTCTCAAGATTTCCTCTAAACTGATATGGCTATTTTTAGGCCAAAGGCAGGGAAATGCTTTAGGTATTTTTCAGTGTACTTAATAACACTTAATGAATAAATTTTACCCCGTAATCCTACTTTGAAATTTAGGCTCCTCAGCAATCGTGTTGTTTGCCTTATTTTACTTAAAAGTTAAGATCTGAAATCTGGCTTTTGAAGGGACAGAAGGTAACTTTCAGTGCAGATTTCAGATGACCCTCACCATGCCAACTGTTACAGCTCCACTCTATGGACACAGTTAGACTAAGATGCAGTATTTTCAAAGTACCAATCTCAATAAAGTGAAAAATCATGTTATCAGAGAGTTACTGTGTTATACATTAATAGAGAAGGGCCCAAATTTGGCATAGGAAGCTACTAACACAAAATCTTCCATGCCTCATCTTACAGCTCATATTGTAACGTGCAAGTATGAGCTTATCTTTGCCCACGCAATTGCTTCATACCTGACATCAAATAATGCATGGTGATAACTCAAAAAAACTCATTAGTTTGCTCAATATTAACATGAGGACTTCACACCTAGTTGTCCTGCAGACTATTAGATTTTTAGTATTACACTATTTTAAATCATCTTTTTTACTGTGTTATATCTCTAGCGAATTTACTTAAATGCATTTGACCCAGTTCTACTAGAGCTTTTGTTATAACAGGTTCTCAGATGTACCTTAGCCTGGTGTGGGAACTTACACACCAGGACACATAAATCAACATGCTCCAAAATAAGTCTGTAAAAGGAAAGCATAAAAGCTGTCACAACTACAGCACTCAGTTATGCTCCACAGCCTTTCTATACAGGAGGAGTGGGGAAGTAGAGAATCAAGGACAGAATATGAACCCTGTGTCTGTTTATTAACTTTGGAATTCAAGGAAAATCAGAATCTTAAAGCTGTTTGGCATTTGTTTTAAGAAAATAAGTCCCTGAAATTTGAAACATAGGGCTTTATGAAGGCAAAAAGTCAGGGCAAAGATACTTCAAAACCATGCATATATCTGGGAGAGGGAAATGGCCCCTGGCAGCTGATTTTGACTCAGGGTCCATTTTGCCGTAGAACCTCCCATCTCTCCAGTCTTCCTCCCCAAACTCTCTCCCCTAAAGCCCCTGGCTTTACTTCTTTTGTCCTAGTTCCTCCCACATCTAATCTTCCCTATCCCAGAGTGCTAATGCTTTGCATCCCAAAGTTCCACTCTCCTAAACTCTGGCCATGCCACCCACTGGCACTTCCAACAAAACTCGATCTCCTTTTCCCACAATGCTCCCCAAACCCCTCTTGCTTTTCCCCGTCTACTTCCAATTCCTTTCCAATCCTTTTGGAATAGAATAGAATAGAATAGAATAGAATAGAATAGAATAGAATATTTTAGCTGGAAGGGGCCTACAACGATCACCTAATCCAACTGCCTGACCAATTCAGGGCTGACCAAAAGTTAAAGCATGTTATTAAGGGCATTGTCCAAATGCCTCTTGAATACTGACAGGCTTGGGGCATCAACCACCTCTCTAGGAAGCCCGTTCCAGTGTTTGACTAGCTTCTTGGTAAAGAAATATTTCCTAATATCAAGTCTGCACCTCCCCTGAGGTTTTACTGTCAAATTGTCTCCCACTGAATCTTGTCATCCAAATACCCTCCCAAAATTATTCTTTTCCCGATCCACTCCTTCCAACTCCACACTGCACCCAAAATCTGGTCATAACAACCCCCCCTTTCCCCCGTCTAGCCCTGTAGCTCCTGATACTGGAATTACTCAATATTGCTCAATATGCTAAATGTGCTCGATACTTTTTGTGTTTCCACTTCTGTATAACAAAATAAAAACACTGAAGACACTTTCAGAAAGTGATCAGCACTTCTGAAGTTAGGCACGTCCCTAACCATAGTTGGGCTGATTCAGGGCTCAAGACTGAATATTAATATCTGTGCTTCAGAAAAGCAAATTAATAGTCTCTCATTCCACACGTTTGCAGTTATATTGATAATACAAGCTGTGTAATGGCTCACCACCTCTTTAAGGAGATCTGTTCAATTCAGTCATCCTGCATCCCAGCATGTTCTTAGGGACTCCTCAAGTGTGACATGGAGGATCCAGAAAGTCTGCTGCAGGTAGTAATCACCTGCAAAGATCTGGGCACTGACCACAAGACCTACCCCCCTGCTTATCCACACACACCTTACCAACAGGAGCAGTATTAAAATCAGAGAAAGCTCAAGAGCACCTCAAAGAAAACATCCTTCCTTTATGCCTAAATTGGTATTGTCTTCCAACAGCATTAAGAATTTATAAGTGCTTACTTTTTAACACATTATTGCATATAAAGCAGCCAAACATCTTTTAAAATGTAACATCATAATTTTTATTTGTGCAAAGACCTAAGCAGCCTGTTAGAAAGAGCAGAACACTCTTCCTTCGTTTTAAAATGTATGTGCCAGTATCCTCTATGATACAGCATGCGGCTTTCCTAAAATTAAAGACTTAAGACATTGTGGTTTGTAAAAGAGTTTAGCATGGCTTGCCACGCAAATTGATAATTCTGCCTTTTAAAAGCAGCCTGGAGAAAGAAAAGTATGCTTTTTAATAATTGTGGCCTAAATTACTTTGTGGTATAAACCAAAGGAGAATATCCTTAATAACGTAAGATGGAATGAGAGAGAAATGTACCAGACAATATTGTTTCTCCTATACACAGCTGTTGCTGACTAAGCTTTATTTTCCCATAATAGTCAGTTACTGAATGCAATTTTTAAAGATTCAGCATATCTTCCATTGGTAGTCTAAAGGATCTCCAAAGTGTGTAAGTGCACACATCAGTTAAAACTTAAGATTTTACTTCACCTTTCTATTCCGCCAGGACTTGACTTGATGTATGCTATAACTTCGAGCTATTATCTCAACTTACTTCAAGCTGTTATCTGAGGATATAATGAATAACGTTTTCTAATATGTTTAGGGAATGAACTGACATAATAAAGTTTACCTTATATGGGGCTGCATTTAGGAGTCACCAAATTAATATAATTCCATCAAATATTGTTTGGCTTTAGACATCTTTTTTACATGACAACATTTCTCATTAAAGGACTTGCTACTCGGTGTCAACGTATTTTTTACAGGTTGCAGAACATTTAGATGTGTTTTGGTAGTTTGCTCTCTACCTCTCTGGCCAGGGAGCTTAAGAGGGCCATTGCCAGCTGCTCTCTGGCCCTGAGCACAGCTGGCACAGTCTGGTCATACACAAGTAAAATATCAAAAACAAAGAATAAAAAAAGGCTCCATCGAAATCATCAGTGGGATCATTTGCGAGGCTGGCCAAGTCCTGAACTCCTGAAGTGCGCCTGAGGGTTGTCTGGGAGCATGGCAGCTGCTTTGGGTCACAGGGAGTGTAACAATTTGCTTGCTGGGGCCTGGGCCTGGGCCCTGGCACAGCTCAATTTACTAATACAGGCATAGCCTAAGATTACCAAATCAATGTCATTTCAAACGGCTACCAATAGATTAGCAGATCGCTTATAGCATAAAGGAATTAGCAAGATCAAACTAACGTAGCTGCTTCGCTGAAAGCAATGAAACTATCATTATAGCTCATGTAATTGCTCTGCATTGTCTAACCTGGTAAGCAAATCTTGCACCAGGGACAACCTTAACTTAAACAGAATATAAGAATTCTGAGTAACTGTAACAGCAAAAAATCTTATTCGTGGCTCCTCCAGTGTCAGAATTGCTTTTCAGCTTCTCTTCAAGCTCAGCGACCTTCTGCAAGTGTATGGGAGACTGCAGATCACCAGCCTTTTTCTCATTATGACCATTTTCCAGTGGACTCAGCCTGATCTTGCAGTTATAAATCACTTATCAATGCCCCACGTGCAGTTCCTCACAGGATGGTGTATTATTTATTACCAATCACATCAGTAGTTCCAAGTGCTGAATTTTCATTTTTAATACTTTCCAAGAAACAGCATTAGAGCTATTTATTTTTGCATTAAGTCATTTTCTGGGTCAAGTTCAAAGCATATGTGTATTTCATAATTCTGCCCCAAGATTATTAAAAGTTTGATAAATTTGTCTTTGCCAAATTTAAATTAGATTAAGGATGGAATTGGTTGTTAATTATTTGGGGGATGAGAAAAGGGTTAGCTGCTTACTAAACCAATTCAGATAACCTAAATGATTCTATGATTGCTTTCCTCACTGACTTATCAGTGACTTTTCTTCGACTTTTAATACTCAGAGCGCACTCACTCCCTTACCCTCCCCATAGCTTGGAACAGTTTAATTACTCTTCTCAAACATTTCATTTTCATTTGAAAAAGTCCACTGTCACGTTCATTCATTACACAGTTCAGAGAAAGGTTAGTTGCCAACCTCTTATAAATACTATTCCTCTTAAATGACAAAACATCATTTTAAACATTCCTTTCACCAGAGTACTTTTTGCGTGCCTTGACTGACTGTAGAGGTATGAGAAGTGACATTACTGGAAAAATGATCATAGCCTGGAAAATTTTTAGAGAAAGCAAAAATAATTTCACTTGTAAATACTGCAGTAGTACCTTACAGTTACAATTTCCAGTATTATCTGCTCCCCTACACTCTGGGTGGCATGGCTGGCCCACATCAGCCATGATACGGTCCTCCACCCTCCCACCAGAGAGAGAAAGCACTGTCACAGGTGACTCCTGTGTCTGGACAGGATGAACATGGGTACCTCCCCCAACACGCAATGGCCCAGCAATGGTGATGCTGTCAACTTTCACTTCACGTTACAGAAATAAAAAAATCAGTCAACAGAGTTCAGTCAAGAATAAATATGAAATCCCACTTAAGGTCTTTCATGGAAAAATCAGCCATGTAGATTGCCTGGGAGACAACTCAACCCTAACAACAATTCCAAGATATGCCCACCAAATACTTTTTGTGAAACATGGGGAAAGACAAATAGCACACAATTCGGATAAAAAAATAAATCTATTGAAAATAACTTCCGAACATGAAAGAGAGGAACAAGAATTTGGCTAAATCATACTGAGGCTGTCTTTTAGGTCAGTATTTATCTTTCTCTGACACTTAATAGAAACCACCACTGATTATTGATTCAGGAGAAAATAGTATCAAAAAAATCAAACCCAAAGAACTCAGCAATTTACACAAAGGAAAAAAGTAGAATAATGATAATGTTGGGGGAAACATCTAGATCTTTAACTAAGGAGATCTGCCTTTTGCAAAGACAAGCTTTGGGCTTGTACTAAGTGATCCATTAGGACAGAATCTGTTTAGGTCTCGGTATATAATTAGGTTTTAATTTTGGGTGGTAATGTTTCAGAAGTGCCACTGCCCCAGCATCAAACAATACATGGATCCTTTGAATAATAGAGGATGTCTTCCCCGATAATACAGCAAATAGGTGAAAGGAGAAATACTGTACACATTGGAGTCTAACGACATAATAGGCCATGGAGAACAAAACTGCATGCCATGATCAACTCTAAAGCAGACAGAACCAAAATGAGCATATCGTGACTCATCTGTATTTTAGATGATAGCTTGGTGCTTATAAGGAAGCACAGTAGGCAGTGGTTGCAGCTATTGTGCTACCTTTAGTAGCATTATCTGATTATTTTTAGGAGAGCCACCCAGATGGGTGGCATAAGGAACATCATAATCCTCCATTAGGCCACTCTGCAGATGGCAGTGTATGTGCAAATATAATACACAGCAATTAGCAGGTGCTCTTACATTGGGGTCTGGATGAATGCAGTGATCGGTAACTTACTCTGTTTTCAAAATGAGTAGTACCTAAGAATCATATCCTATTTTATGAAACAGAGGAAAAACAAAATCCATTGGGTCAAGGTTGGCTAAGTATAATCTATGTAACTGAAGTAAGACTATTAAATCCTTAGTAGCACATTAGCACTACTGTTACCCAAGTATCAGGTTCCTTTCCAAAAGCTGTAAAGGAAAAGACACAATATTTTGCTGAAGTTAAGCTGGTTAGCTTCTGTTTTTCTTCTGGTAGAAAAAGTAAAAGTGTCCCCATTTTCAAAATTTAAGACATGAAAACTGTTCAGAGGAGATACTATTTATTATCTAAATATTATCTTTAATTTTTTTTCTAATCAAAACATACCAAGAAACTGAATTTTTATGAGGAAATAAAAAGGTGACAGCATGATAGGTGTACTTAGACACAGAAGTATTGTCATCTCCAAGTGTTCAAAAACTGTGACTGATTTCCCAAGAAATATGAAATTAAAAACAGATTGAAAAGCCTTCTGATCTTTTAATCATTTGTTTACCCTGTTCCTCCTCTTCCCCAAGCATCTGCTTAGGGCTACTGTAAGCCAGCACACTGGGCTGCAGGGACGGTTGCTTGAAAAAGTACATCATTGCATTCTGACAGTTTCTTTGTAGGATCATCTACACCCAACATTCCGTTTCAAATACAGACTTAAACATGTCTGTTTCAGTGAATACACAGATGTTGACCTTCCCCTGTTGCTGGTGTATGCCAAGCTGACACGCTATCCTTTTTGAACAATGGGAACTCATTTCCAGCTTTCCACTCCACCTCCTTTTGCACTGCTCTCCCCTTTTTCTCTTACACACTTTCCTGCTGCCACATGCTTCCTTCTACTCCTCAGCTGTTGCCAAATGCTGACAATTTTCCTTCTGTCAGTTTTATGCTCCATTTTCAGTGAGAGAGTAAATGAAGTTTATTATATGACAAACATTTCCATAAGGTGACCTCATTCCCTTTCCCTTGGAACAGCACATTCCATCTTTGTCGAGGACAGGCATGTAAAATGGTAAGAATTTTGCAGTAAAGCAAATGTCACTAGTTTAAAAGCAGGAACTAGAAATTAATTAAAATACTGAAAAGTTGAGGGATTCAGGGTAATTACTTTAACTTCAGGGAGTTGACTTTTATATTTGAATTATATAAGAAATAGATCTTAAAAACCATACAGAATATACTATATAGTAGCAAGAGGTACAACTATATCTGTTATTTACCAAACCAAATGCCAATTAGAATATAATAGGTTATATTCTAATCTTTTGCCTATACCTTTCAGAAATGTTTCAACACGTGACCTAGAGTTCACAGAATGATGTGAAATAGTACATATGTTTTCTTTTGCATCCAAGTTTTATATAAACGTCTGTACAGTTGCTTTCGTACTAATGGAAGTTTCCTGGTTTCATTCACAGTCTATTTAGATTAATAGATTCTCACTATAGGTTTGGAAAAGTGATCTACCTAAGAAACGGCTCTCCTTAATATTTACAAAGTCTGCAACTTCTGCAGTCTCCAGTGCAGGATAAGCCCACAGCTTGTCCTACTCTCCTGCTGCATCTAGTGGAGCCCACCAGTGTGATTCACCTGCAGCTGCCTGCAGCTAGCTCTGACCAACCTGTGGGCATGGGCAGGAGGGTGGCCACATCCCGGACTCCTCCACGTCTGCACTGGAGGACTGGCTATCTGATTTGTTCAGATGCTGCTGTGGTGGCTGTATATAGTCATGGATGTACAGGGGAAAAAGAGGAGCCGGACCGACCAAGCACTGGACCCCTTCCTCCAACATATGTTTCTCTCCAGTCTTGTTTTCCAGTATGAAGCAGTTTGAAATTACTGGCCATCATAGATCTGAACCCAGACTGGTCTGACTTCCTGCAGAACATCACGTTTTAACTCAAGATACCACAAACTACTAAGTAATCCAAAAGGATTTAAAATATCTAGAGTGCATTGTTATAATCAACCTTTTAAATTTATAAATGATAAATTGCAACATAGCTCATTTTCAGGACTTAAGTTTACTTCTAACCATTTAAGGGCAAATGGCTGTCTCATATGCAAGATGCAAGTTTAAAAAAAAAAAAAAAAAAAATCAAACAACTCAGCTAAACTGTAGTAACTATTGTGCTCATGGCCAGAGCCAAAGACCTGAACAAAAAATACGGGCTATGAAACATGCTAAATGATTTATGGACCTGTTTCTCCTCTGTTCATTCCTTCAATCCAATGCTGATGAAACATCTCTGTAATGCTCTTTAATTTTCTAAAATAGGAGAAAACTAAACCAGCAAATAAAGTTGATTAGTTTTAGCTATCTCAGCTAAAGCAGGTCCCAGAAGAACCTGACAACCACCACACATGGCGTAAGGGACTGAGGAGAGCCCAGGATGGGGAGAAGACGACAGAGCTAGGGCAGAGAAGCTGACCTTTTGGTGGCAGCAACCCACTAGATGGGCTCAGCTGTGAAACGTTGGCTTAGCCCCTAAAGATAAAGACTATAAATAATTAGTATCATAATTTCACATTTACCACAGGTTACTAAGCACATATTCAAATATTGATGTTTTCATGTAAGGTAATTCATTACATGGCATGTCCCAGAGTTAAAGCACAGAAATAAAGGGATGACAGTTAGCATTGTGCTTTGGACTCTATCCACATGCTGGTGGCTTCATCTTTCTGCTTCCAAATTACTTTGAATTAACAGACCACAGTAGCAAATATTACTCATAAAATGTGAACCTCCCCCATGTACCTACCCCTGGAAATACACATTTGGCTTCTGGTTTTAATAAGAATTTTTTTTTTTTGTGAAATAAATTACACTATTACAGTGTAAACGGAGAGCCCCTTTTTGCCATCCTTATATCTAAATCCAGGTAGTACTACTCATAAAAATAGGCACTACTGGGAAATCAAATGGCAAGAATCTGGTACTCCAATAGTCAAGGGGTAAATTTTCTAAATACAGTCTCTCCAGTCCCATACAGATGACATTTTCTGTGCTAGACAGAACACTTAAACTCTTGTAGTAAAACACATATGAAATTGTAGGCTGAGTTATTAAAGGTAACCATAATGTATCTGTGGGAATTACTCAGAGACACCTTTAGTTTTAAATAGAAATGTAAGAATACTTTTAGCACTCAGGTATGTATTCTTTCTGTTCTTTACAAACACTTTTTCCTTTAAGAGAGATTTCTAGTCTGGAGGCAGGAAGATAAACCCTGACATGTTTGTCACCTGCGGTGACCTCTGTATGAACAGGTTTTCTCTGTTCATTTCTCTTACTGTAATGAGAAAGCATAATGCAAAGGAACATAAGGAATAATTTGTATGTTGAATATGAATATATGAATGCTACTGGAGGGTGCTGAAGCTGCTTTGATAGGATGGCTGGGGTGTGCTGTTGATAGGCAAAAATTCTTTTCAACCATGAAGTTCTCAGTGCACTACATACCTTTGTGCAGTTCCTCTGTCCTACTGAAATAAGGACTTGGATGTAAGGTTGTTCAAAAAGTCATGCAGAGAATTTTTATTGTTATGATGAACCAGCTTAAAGGAAAATGTCGTATCGGTTATTACATCTCACAACCAAATTGCTCTTCCAGTTCTGGAAAAGGGTTAATCCTTCTGCTTTAATCAAAATATAATGTCTTGTCCATTACGCATAAACCTTTGACGATTAAAACCAACAGAAAATAGTAGCAGACATCTCATATAACAATGACATAAAAGTGCTCAACAAACAGTTCCAATAAGGTGCTATTTTCAATTAGTTCTATGTAGCCAAATGGAATACAAGAGATATGGGTCGTTTCCCTTTTATCCTTAAGCATATATGAACAGACAGTGCAATGATTACATACGTAATTATGTGGTACCATATAGAAATATTATTACATATAGGAAATGAGAAAAATAAATGTAGATTTTTTTAAAAAGGCTATAATAAAATATGTTGCTGACAAAAAATTACAATGGGAACAAAGCTAGGAAAACCAAAAGAAAAAAAGACTAACAAAAGGTGGAAGGTATGCAACAGTGACAAAGATGTACAAAGGAAGGAGTAATAAAAGGGTTAAACTGTGTTAGTCAGTTTTAGACAGACATATGCCTTGTTCCTTTTTACAAGGTGTTTTGTGGAAATCATGTATTTTTGTATTTCATCGCATCATTTTTTAAAATCTAAGTTGAAACTCAAAACGCAATGAAAAAAACCCCAATTAATACATTAAGCATTACAAATTAAAAGCTATTTGCAGACCAGTTGACCTGCCATAATCTGTGGACTTCAGTCCTCAGGCAAACAAAAGAAAAACAACTGCATTCCAGCTTCTGAAAAAACAGTATCCTCCCAGGCTAAACTCAAACCACTGTTAATAATCTAAGTATTTTCTCCATCCTCAGTGTTAATATGAATTTTACTCTTTTTCTTTCACAAACTGCTAAGTAAACAAAACAGGTCTATAGAAGAGGATAAGTTCAAATAGCTGTACTTGGAAGATAATGTTTCTTGTATGTCTACAAATAATCAACAGCCATCTGCCAATGGTAGCTTATATTCTCAACTAGGAAAAAATACACCTTCTCTAGTACCACAGAAAGCAGTTCCATATTTTAATACTTTGAGTTCAAATAAATAAGTAGCATTGTTCCTCCTTGCCCACTTTACAACGTTTTAATAGACCTTTCGACTAACTTGGCACTGTCCACCTCTCACACCACGTCTGCTTAAAGCTCCTGCAGCCAAAGTAAACGTGTTTCATGAGCAAAGGCCAGTTTGGGAAGAGAAATTTACTAGCTGACCATATATAACTAAGTTGGAATGGCTAAATTAGCGATGGGAAAATATTTCTTAGTCTTCTGTCACCTTTTCCAGGTTGAAGGTTGACCTCCATTCTCTCTCACTATAAATACACATACACAAATATAAAATTTAATTTGCTTTTAGTAAAGAGAAAATGAAGACCATATAAAATAATGAAATTGAGCCACAGACTTGCCAGCCTTTCACAATAATATTTAGAAGAAAAAGGGTTTCAGGGAAAAATCATATTACAAAGTTTTCCCAACAAAAGAGTTTTTGAATGAAAAGTGCTTTTTAAAAAGAAATCCAGATTTTAAAACATTATTGAGATCTCTTGCTATTTGTGGGGGACAGAGGAAATTTAGTTAGTGAGGAATATAATGACATTTTCCAACAGCTGACTTCATCAACCATGTCACTTTTATCTCCATTCACATAAAAACAATCACGTTGCATATAACTGCTTCCGCTGCTCTTTCAAGGCATAACAGCTCATTTCTAACATTGCACGAGTAGCACTGTAAATTAATGTTCTACATTTCCCTTAGGCTATTTTGGAAGCTTTAACTAAACCATGACAGGGTGAAAATTATGCATAGATGAACTGCAAATTCATAGACTGAACTAGGTTTTAAGTTGTAGCAGCACTAAACAATTTAAGACACTTCCTTTTTTTTTTTTTTTTTTTTTAAATCAATACCTACTTTGGGCAAATCCATACTCCACTGAATTGTCAGGCTAGTATAAAACACCTAGTTGTAACCAATGTTGCAAGTATCAAAGCTGTGGCTAGTCCTCAAACAAGGCATATTTATAGTGTTTTCTGTTCCTCCACATTTTTTGATGTATAACTATACTTATTTATCTAACTGCAACAGCTAGAAAAAGTAAAAAAGCCTTCATGACTGATTAGCTTGGATACATATTTTTTTTTTAAATTCTCAAATTCACTTTTGAGTCCCAAAATTTGTCTTTTATAATAGTGCTGCTGATGTAATAGTAGATGCTACATCTGCTAACCCATGTTTGGAGGCTCCTCCTGCCATAAATCAGCCCCCAAATAGTGCTTCTATCAGCACAGCATCAAACATATTTTTAAAAGATAAATTTAACTGTCTTCTGTGACACTTGACCTTCTTTATGGGGGGAAAAAATAGCACCATCATACTAGCCAAAAAAAGAATTGTTCTCTGAATCGTGTGAGTAGTTTGTGCGATTACATGGGGGGCTGTTCATGTGCTGTAAGCAGAACTTGTTCAGCTGAATCAGTAACTAAAAGCATGAGTCAACTTTTGAGCTAAAGAAGATGGCTCTTATACTATTATCTGGACTAGCCTTTTTAGCAGACAAAGACTAATGCTACCTAATGTCACTTACACAAATATTTAGCTGTTCACATTGTCTAGGGTGTAAAGCAGGGCTTTTGATATATCTACCTTTCCCGAATACTAACGCAAACTACATCTATGTAAAATGAGGAAAGACAACAACTCTAGAGTTCTTCTTGGGGATGACACTGAAGGGGTTTTGGGTTGTTGTTTTTTTTGTTTGTTTGTTTTTTGTTTTTTTTAATCTATGCAAGTCATGGAGGCTATGGTAAAACCTCTTTTGGCACAAAGGAAGCATTTATCTTCTATATAGAAGGGGACCTTTAATTCAAAAGGACTCATGTCCTCTTTTCAGTCTTTACTCTTTGTAAAAACTGCAGTAGCTCTGATTTCTCAGAAAAAAGTATTTAATATATAAGTTTAACTACAACAGATGTTCTTTGCTAAAAGGAAAAATATCTGCTTTTCCAATGGGTGTGGGAGTATTTATCTTCCACTTTCTTTAAAATCGCTCAATCACCAAGTGAAGTTCTAGGAATGCAGTGTAACAGACACCAAAGCTGTTCTCTCTGGATCCACTGCTTCATAGCATACCCCATAAACCGTTATGCATCTTTGTTACAAACCTTACCGTCTGCCACATACCAACTAGCGTATTTTGCCATTCAGAATGAAGAAGTTCTGTTCAAAAGCATAAGCACACACAATAGGATTTCCAGCCTCCCTACTCATCCAGCTCCAAAGCCACTTTCCCCTAAGCGCACAACAGAGAACTGCTGTGTGGAGGAGGCTCCTGCCAATTCCCAGTTTTGTATGCTCTGGCATTTTGATGGAAATAGTTTGGTGTAAAAGAAAAAGTTCTCTTCCCTTTCCAGAAGCATTCTTTTTCCACTCTTCTCATATTATGTAATGGTACAACTATTTCTTTTTGCTGTAATTTGATTATTTTTAGGTGACCAGAACTGGCAGTTCTACACAATCTGTTGGACACAGCAGAGATACCTACACAAGCAGGTGCAACCAGACTCTGCCTACACCCTGGGCTGGCTGCATACAAAGCAGTGCTGGCCTGGAAGCAGCTGCATTAGTATGGATGTCCCCTCACTAATACATGTATCAGTGCTCAGGTGCTGCACCACTGAAGGACGATCACGTAACTCCCAGTCAAGGCCTGCTTCACATCCAGCCAGCTTCTGCAGAAGTGCAAGAGTCTGGTGCCAGCTGTATAGACATGTCCAATGTGCCCAGAGGCCCAAATGTCAAAAAGCAGAATTTGCTTTGTGTAGTTGGCCAGAGGCATGAAATTTGCTGAGGAGCATCCTCCTGTAAAGCTGCAGCTGCTAGAGAAGAGGCAAGCTCCCAATAACTCAAGTACAACTAGATGTTAGCAATGGAAGATGTGATGTAGCACTTGTGAAGAGTTAATAATGACGGTCAGAGGAAAAGTACAACCTGCTACCACAGTCTCAAATAGAAATCAGCATCCCAAATATATTTGTGTGCATTTGGTAAGTCACAGAGGGTTTTATATCCACTCTTCTGGCCAAAAAAAAGGAGCTGTTTTGGTGTCTCTCAGCAGAACTTGCCAGATGCAAGTTCAGTCATGCATCTGTCAATAGAAACACTGTAAAATGCTTCATGTAGGCTTTGGGCCTGCCAGGCTTGACAGCATTCCTTTGTTGACTCGTATTTGCTGCCACAGCTTTAGTTCTACCTTAGCCTTTCCTGTTTAAACTCATTTTCCAGCTTGAAAGATACACTTCAGGCTAATTTAGCAGACTATCCTAATAGAAAACCTTTGACAAGGGCAGTACTTTTGTCAATATGGACAAAGTCAGGATCCAACAGACTCCACTTACAGACGCAGGGGGCCAGACTAGACATTTGCTCTGGTGAACAGAACAGTACAGTCTGTCATTCTGCTCCCCATCATTTGCAGAGGAGATGAATTTTCGTGTACATAGCCTGAAATAATTTTGAAACTACTTGTAATTTCGCTTTTGGGAACAACCCTGTTCTGAAGCATAACAAATGAGTTAACTGAGCTGTATACAAAAAAGCATTAATTAATAATTCTCAAAAGATGATTACATTGTTTAAAACTGGTTTGGAAAAGAGAAAAGAAAAAAGAAGATACCTGAAAAAGCAAAGTTTTTGATGCACCTAAGGGTGAAGTCTCAAGAACAGTTAAAGGAATGTTCCTCCTTTGATAATGAAAAAAATGCTCCTCTTTCTTTTGAATTTGCAGATAAACACGTAAAAATTCTATTTAGTAAAGTTTTGCTATAGTTTACCTAGCACTGATAGATTCTCTTGATGTCAATTGGTATACAAGTTGATTTTTTAAGTCAGGAACTAGTTGAATACACAGATTAGAAGTAAATGGTTATATACATGTAATTTCATAATTTTGTCTGGATTACTTTTTTACATCACTTTTCCCCCCAAAATGATTATTTTATAATAAAAACTCAATTTATTATTTTCATATATGGCCTGAAAATGGTGTTGGAAACAAATACTGAAAATCAGGTGACGTTAGATAACTTTTCAACTCTGTATACACAAAAGCTGTCTTTTACAAAAAAGCATATTTGTAAAGTTTGTTTGTACAAGTTTATTATCCAATTTGTATACTTATATACATGTATGTATTAATAGCAACATGTGCTGTATCCAAAAGATAGAATATATATCATTCAAACAAGCAGCAAAAAGATAGGATAAAAATCTGATGAAAACAAAAAGAAAGATATGAAAATGGACCCATCGAACTCATTTTTAAAGCAGTATTTGAGAGAAAGAAAAAAGTGTTTTCAAAATACTAAACTAAGAAAAATCCAAGTTCCTTTGGAGATACAGGACAGACTGTGTGTCTGAAGTAGCCATCTATAATTCCTGATGCTTAGATTCTCCCAAATCAAAACAAAGCCATATAATTTTAGAAAGATCAGTTTCTTTCATGCCAAACATTCAAAAGATGTGATAACAAATCACCTAAAGGGAGCTCCCCTAAGTGGTGTGAAGTAGGAATTCTCCTCCTGAGAATCAGGAGCAGTGTGTGAAGCAACCAGAGTAACCTAGAGCTAAATAAAGGCTAGGATCTTGTGTCCTTAAAGATATGCTTTGGACAGAAACAGAAGCTACTGGGCAAGCTTCTTTGTCTTGTGTTGTGGCAGTCGGAATGAATTATTTTAACAACCCAGTCTGCATTTAACCACTGAAAATATTTAAAATTATGTTTTGCTCAAGGCATAATAAGCTGGAGACACATGTCAAGACTGCAGAGAATTATTGGGAAACCTGGTAGTGATTGGTCAGATATATAAAGGAGGCTGTTCAGCCTCACCAAGATTAAATAAAATTGAAGAAAACAAGTGACTGAGCAACTGCAAGAAGAAACCTGAAATGAGTGGCATATCATAAAAATATCCGTATTTGTTTCCTGCTGGAAGAAGCTCCTGTCAAGTTCATGGACATAAACAAAAGAAAAGTGCCCTGAATTCCAAAGCTGACCTGATCGAGCAGACAGCATTCTTGGGCTGTTATCACAGCAGAAAGATTTCATCACAAGCCTGAGTCACTCTGCAGCTTCTCAGAGCTAAGAGCCAAGAAGCAGGTTTTTCTTTTTTTGTGTGTGTACAAGCAAAATAAGTGAGAAATTTAAAACTTTTTTAATCCAGTACATCCAGACTAGTACTCAAACTCAGATAGCTTCAGTTCTGCTGAATGGGAAAGATGCTATTTAAGACGAAACAGACTGAAAATTCTGCTCTCAGATAACATGACAGAAACTATGATAATAAAATTAGAAAATCCAAAGCTTTCACCTAGAGTATACAGTAATTCCTTCTAAAGTTTCAGGATTGCTGGCTTTTGTCTCAGGTTGCATTTTTATTGGAACACATTTTAAAGTGAGTCAATAGACAGACCAGCATCTTTGGTGCTCTAATGTTAAATATTGAGTTTTGGATATAGTGTTTTTGAAAAGATGTAAGTTATGACCTAAACTATGAGCTAGTTAAATAGCTAGTGTATTTAAAAGCAGTGATTCTATGTCAGTACAGTCAGACAATTTGCAGCAAGAATATAGTGTACAATGCAGCAGTTTCTTGCTATCTAAAGCCTCTATTCTAGCCAAAAATGTATTTCTGTCTCCGGGCCTCATTTTTCAAAAAAGGACTCTCACCCTACTCATGCTGCCTGGCTCCAAGGAACCCCTACTCGATAATGCATGAGTACCAAGAGCTGATATAAGGAGCAGCAACAAATTCTTCCAACCATGCCATGCTGAATGGCATAGATAGAACGCAGTAAATAGTACAACAATGCATCAAATACACAGAGAAGCAGACAGCAAAGCTAAAGGTATAGAAGATGGAAAGAAATACATAGAAAGAATCACTGAAAGAAGAGATAAGCCTTCATTTCTAAAATCTATTGCTTGCATGTTTTATGTATGAAGTGTACAGTGTTCACATTTCTAGTTAAAAAGCTGTCTTCTCCATTTACACCCACTTCCACCAGCCACCTGGAGAAAGGCATGCATCTGAAATCTTATCTCCAGCCTCATCTGAGGACAGCAATTAGTTGCCTCTATAAAAGTGGTATTCAATGAAACTGCCTCCAACACTTAGGATTCAGGCTGAGGCATTAGCTTCAGTGTCTCACCGCCTAAATGGAGGTAATTTTGCGAGTACTTCAAGCACCTACAAAACTTAAGTCAAAATGTGTGGTGCCTAACAAGGCAGCAATTTCTAAAGGGATCAGTTTTACTGATCTGAGATAGCACTCTGCAATAGCCACACCTACTCAAATACCTTTCAGTGTTATATTTTCCAGTAGAAACTAGTCCACGCTGTTTTCAGAATTAACTTCAATGCTTAGAGAAATTAAGGCCTACACAGTAAGTTTATTTTTATGAGTATGTGGCTAAAAATTCTGTCAGCATGCCCTCTTTTGCCTTCTCATAACCTGACTGAAGTATAGTCAATTTTCTCTCCCATTTCTCTGCTGCTTCTACCATTTATTGCTGAGCAGCCATGACTCCTGCCCTTGGAGCAACTCCAATTCTGCTCTACTCTGGCCTCCTGACACTGGCTGCTTCCTGACTGGAAGGGGAGGTAAAACACATCCCTAATTTTCTGAGTTACAGATTCTGCCTGACAACTCAGGCTTCCCAGACGACCGACACAGTAATTCTGAGGTCTCCGAGAGAGGATCTACACTTTAGCTTACCTATGGAACAAAACTTCCTGAAATTGTTTTGTTTACTGCACACGAGCACCACGACTTCATGGTGCACAGTACACAAGCAGCAAGGCCAAACCTCTTTTGACAGCATTGGTCCTGTGGGCTATGTCTAAGTAAACTAAAAGATGACAGTATGAACTGAGCATACTGATACATGAACATCTGTACTTTTATTTACCATTTTAGCTACTGCCATTGAAACAGCAGTGGTCATCTATTTTATCTCATTGGCATCCAAGATTCCTGGCATAAGGGCACTAAGAAAACCTGGAAGTCTGTATAATCAAGAAAATCCTTAATACCTGCCTAATCACAATATCCAGGAGGAAACAAAGGGCGGGGAACCCCACAAAACAAAAAACCAAAAAATAACTACAGAAAAAAGGCTAATAATTATATTCTGATTACTTTAAGAGGTGAAGCCCAAGAGTGATCACCTACACGTGCAGAGCTTTCAAACTCTAATCCTCTCTGTACTTACATGCTATAATGACCAAAAAGTTTCCAAAAGCATCTTACAATCCCACGCCCCCCACAAAGGGATGCACCCCAAAAGATATACCGATATTCCTAACAATATTGATAGTCCTCTACAGATTATTCTGATACATATAGGAGAATACAGCATTAGTAGTCCAATCAACTCCAAAACATAGAGAATATAGAAAGCATATCTAGGTCCTCATATTGAAGGACAATTACTAAAATTCAGAGCAAACATTCTGTACTAGACTAAAGAAAACAAATACCAGACCTTGTGAAAACAGAATTCAAAAAAACCAGTTCTTACCAACTTTGCCGTTGTTTTTTATACTTCAGAAGTAAAAAACACTTCTCCAAAAAGAGCCAGGAACATTGCAATACTCATCTTTAAAAGGTTCTCCAGATGCAAACTTTATAAATGATTGGGAAAAAGAAGAGAAGAAATCCCACTGGGAAGAGATTGCAAGCCTGAAGCTGATATACTTGTGAATTTAAACTTTTCCAAAGCACTATTTCTTACTCTTAGGAACTGTTTGGCAAGAGGTTCTCAGAGGAAGGCAAATATCAGTAAGGAGTGAGAATGCAGAGATAACAAGTGATCACAATTTAAATTATAGAATTAT
>VYZV01016752.1:13691-30112 GCA_013401275.1 Pandion haliaetus
TTCTTCTTCTGGACATGAAATCATGACCACATATCTGCTGAAGAGAAACTGGGAAGTCCTCCTTAAAAGGACTGTCCTCAGGGCATCCAAATGAGATAAGACTTGCTACTTGGAGAACTTTAGGGTCGGTAACAAAGCAATGTAGAACTGAAATTTGAAATATGAGAATAAAATTTACTAGGCACCAAACTAGGCTTAAATAAGAACAACAGTTTATCTCTCTAAATGCTGTCTGGTTACCCTTGGTTCATAATGATTAAAAGGTGCTGTTGGTTTTGGGGGGTTTTGGGGTTTTTTTTGTTGTTGGTTTTTTTTTTTTTCAGCTGAACAATAGCATTCACTATAAGAGTTGATATATGCTGATAATGGATGATATTTTTATGTATGCATTTACTTAATCCATTACAGCATAGTACTTTCTGAGTCTTAAACTTGTTCTCGTCTATTAAAAAAAATAATTGCATTGGTTTTTTTAACATCGTGGCGCATTTGTGCAAACATAGGTTTTCTGTGTATACTTTTGTCTGCATCCTGGCAATCACCTAGGAAACTTTTGGTGGATTGTTTGGTTTTTTTTAAACTATAACATCATCCTGCATTTCCCCTGCTCAATGCAACAATAATGCTTCCCTGAGGTTTTCTCCGGGGAAGTAGAGATATTTTAATTTGGTTTGGCTGTTGTATATCAGGCATACATTTTCTGTTTGGTGTTGGATGGAAGTAAACTTTTATATTCCCTTTTTAGATTCATTACTTGTTAAGCTTATCAACTGTTGTATATGGATGTTGTTTATTACAAATGTTTTTCTGCCTTGTAGGTGCAACTTCTTCGCAAATCACTGCTCAAACAGCAGGAGGAACACACTAGGATAGCTTTGTTGGAACAACAGGTAACCAACTATATGCTAAGATGCTGATACTTAATCTGTATTATGCACAAAGGCTTTCTAGACTAACTTCAAATTTAAGAATGAGTAGTATATTAAACAAAGTAATATTAGACATGAATATTCAACTGTGAATAATCTCCTGATGCTTCTAAAAATTTTGACATGTCTGTCGGAAAATCTGTAACCTTTTACAGATAAGAGGGTATGATCAAACTTAATGCTGTTTTCTCCACAATCACTTGTTCAACTGTACACCCTCAGGTTAGGAATGGGATCAGCTCATTGAAGTTTTGTAATATAGTCTTGATAAAGTTATACAAATAATTGCATTGCCATCTTTTCCATCTTCATTTTTTCCAATTACATTCTTAAAGGTCTAATTGATGTTAATGGAAAAAAAAAAGTTACATTTATTTGCTAAGCTTGGGTGTACAGTGTTACCCATAGGTTCTGTCCAATTATCTTGCTACAAGTAAGATTCTGGAGTAGAAACTGGCAGTTTTAATGAGAACTTGCACTATATGCTTTTCTATAAAATGTTAAGATTGCAAGACAGCTTGAAATACTCTCCAACCAAAATAAACTTCAAACTCCACCTCTACTAAGGGAGAAGATTTTCATAACTGGGCATGTATGAATTTCACTGTAGTGAAAGCAACAAGTGACTTTTTTTTTTTTTTTTTTTTTAAATCCTATTTTAGGATATGATTGCAGAGTAAAACTTACTTTAAATATATAAAGGGGAAACATTTCTCTCTCTCTTCCTCACCCCCAATTCTTAATAATTCTGACTTTAATTCTTTAATTTTTCACTTTGGGGGGTTGCCAGATCCAGATATGCACCACAGACTTTGAAAATGAAAAGCTTGATCGCCAGAACTTGCAACATCAGTTAAACAAAGTCCTTAAGGAACTGCGCAAGGCCAGGGAGCAAATAACCCGTCTGGAACCTCTGGTATGTAATGAATAACTTGCAGGTGAATTTAGTGAGGGATTTTGCATAAATGTACACCTTTCCATTTTGGGATCTTATTTCAAGTGTAGTGAGTCTTCAGTTAGTGTCATCAGATATTCACTGCAGGTCCTTACATCCTTTAGGTATGTGACACCAAGATGCAGAACCAAGTAGCTAGGCATCGTTTTTCTCTACAGGATGCATAGAGAACTAGTACTGCAGAAGGAGATCCAGAATAGTCAGGTTCCTGAGCAAGGACATAATTGTGTTTTGTATCAGTGTGTTTTTGTCTGTTGCACAATGACAAAGTTGCAGTATGCTTCTACTCAGACTTGCTGCTAGTGAACAGGACACAATCCTTAAATATAGAATTCTTCCCCCACCTCCATCTGATACAGGATGGGTGGGTCATTAAAACCTGTTTTTTTCATTTCCAAAAGGACAAGCTCCCTACTACAATGAAAAAGGACTTTTGTTGTATTGTGAGGACTGTGGTCTGTTTGCTGCTTATTATACAAGCCCAAAGAAAGCCACCTAGATTTGAGCCCTGAACTTAATGGAGAAATTTGTAGGGAAAGATTAAGCAAGCCATTGATTTGTATCCAGGATTGCCCTGGTCTTGAGCAGAAATGCATTTTGACTGTTGATGCTCCTGGAACTCTACTATAAGGTATCTTGTAAGATTAGGGGATAGCTGAGTAGGATGGTCAAAACTGCAGTTCTAGACTTAAATGAGGTTCAAAATGGAAATCAAGACACGTGTGTCCTTCATTAGATCAGGTCTGGGACCACTGTGATTTTTACAGAGAAGATAAATGCAAAAGCTCCTAACAAGTTGCAGATGAGAATTCTTCTGTGACTCTGCCAGACTATTCTCCCTCTTAGTTGTATACAACTTGGAAGTATTTTCTCAAATGAGGAAGGGAATGGAATGAATCCTGAGATACTGATGTTCTTCACTCATGCACTGCCCCTGGGAGAGCCTCACTTGCTAGGTAGGACTGCAGTTGCTGCTGCTGCTGCTGCCGCTGCCAGGGGAGGCCCCTGGAAAACCTTCTGTCTGCTAGGAGTACAGCAGAAGTTTGGGCAGAGCAGGGAAGTTACAGCTTTGAGTTTCTCTGTGCTAAGCAGCTGGAAGAGTAACTGTCAAATGGACAACCAGGTGCCTTTTACAGTTAGGGTCAGCCTTCATGCACAGAAACTGCATGCATGGGATCAGGGGGAGAAGAGAAAATTACAGCAGAGTTTTTGGGAAGATAGCTAGGCAGCATCCTATGTAGAAGGGGCTGAGGCATCATTTTATTAAGGAAAGATAGTGTGAGTGGCTAGGAGGATGGCTGGGGAAGGATTCCCAGTCAGACATTGTGGGAAACCTGTCTTAGTCTGCAGAAAAGCTGCCTGCAATCTAATCTAAATGTGGTGGTAGAATTGTACAACAGGCCCTCTGTAATTTCCACAAGCAGCTTAACTGCCTTAGCCATTTTTAAAATTCTACCGTTAGTGCTACAATGCACACAAGGCTTGTGTGCCATCAAACCTTAATATTTTCTCCTACAGTATTTGATCAGCGCATGCGTGCCCCAATCTTACACTAAAGTGTCTTTTCCAGAAACTCCAGGAATCTGGATGTATGGAACCACAAGAAGATTTGCAAACTGTGTTTGAAGAGAAGCTGACCAGGTATGACAGAAGTCCTTCCCTGAAACATTCAAACCTTCTTGATGAAAGTTTTCTTGAGTGTCCCAGATGTAAAGTGCAGTATCCAACAAGCCAGCATAGAGAATTACTAGCACATATTGACTTCTGTACAGCTTGAGCTCCAAATGGACTTACTGTATATGCTTTATACACACTGCCAATGTGCTTTTCTACAAAGGCAAAAGATCTTTTTAAAGATTTTTTTTCTTAAGGTTGTATAAAGGGCTACTAGTTTTATATTCAGTTCCACAAAAACATTATAGTTATTTATTTGGCCTCAATTATTTTACCTGATGTTTTTGCAAAAAGCAGCTACTGCATTTTTGGTTGCAAATGGAAATATTTTTAGAATTAGGAATATCTTCAAAAAATAAACTACTGACTTATTTTTTTGCACTATTAAAAATAAGAACAGTAAAAGTACACCTATTGTGTCAGCCTTTCACATGTTTCATGTGAAACATATCAATGTTTGGCATATCCAGTTCTTGGTTGGTGAATCCTGATGATTGTGCTTGTACCTTAACTGACAGTAATAGCTGCAAAAGATTTTTTGCCCTTGTAGGTGTACTATATATATATATATATTTATATACACATGGTGTGTGTGTATATGTATAGTGTGTGTATAGCATATATATACATGTATTATATGTATCGTATACATACGTAATGTATCACCATCTTGATAAATTAAAACTCAGGAGGCTCATGTTAGATCTTTGCTGCTTAAGATTCATGTTGAAAACATTAATCACAAGTAGCTCATTTTCCTGAACCACAGTCAGGTGTGACTTCGAGCTCATACAAAAATGTTGACCAAATTTTAAGCTCTTCTCAAAAAAACTGTCATTGGGAAAACAAACTTCCTAGCAAATACAAACTTCCTTGGTACTGGAAAAAGTTTGTATTTCTGAAAATGTCAGAGACCACTTTTGAAGTTTGGATCTAGAATTATGCTGAAGTAAAATTGTTTATACTTCTGTATTTTAGAGGTTAAAGTTAGGCAGTGTCAGTTATTCAATCTGTTACATTTGACAAATGCCCCAGTTTAAAAGTGCAGCTTTTAATAAATTGCTCTAGTGGATTTGAAGTGTCACTATTTTGGTATTAATACAGAAAACAAGTTAGCAATAAATTTTTTGCAACAAATTGGAAACTGGCAAAAAATGCCCTTATGGATTTTCAATCACAGTGTTATTTTCCTCTAGCACCTACTGTAAACCTGGATCTATTGCTAGCATTTTGCTTCTTGCATCTGTAGTTAAGTCCAACAGGCAGTTCTTTCCACAAATATTATTGAAGTGAGGGAATTTTACAAAGATACATGAGTAAAGATAAATTTGCTTCTTTTACAAGTTTACAGTTTGCTGACAACAGTGAAATACCCAAGGTCTATCTTTTCTCTAGTATACCGATTCTGATTGCTAGCTAGTATCAGCAACTTCCATCATCCTTTGCTGCAAAACTGCATGCATTTACCCTATAACATTCACCCTAATCTTTGATGGTTAAACCTTATTCTGAAACATGAGGGTGTTTTCCAAGTTTTCAATAACTATTATACTATCAAGTGATATTGTTATTGATTAAATCCAGTGTTCGTGAGACAAAGAAAATGTTAAAAGCTATTATATCTGAAATATCTTTGCCACGCCTATTTTATTAGCCACTATCTATCCACTTTTCAAATTCTCTGACCATGTCTCAGGCTAGTCTTTGTGTTTGACAATTTGTTCAATTGTAACAACAGGTTTTCTGACCAAAGATAAGATGAACTAATGAGTAAAACAGAAATTATGCTTCAGAATCTCAAGGTTTTGCCATGAGGGAAATTGTCTTAATTTCATGTCTGTTTGTCTGTCTAAACATCTTTTAAATTCAGGATAATATCTGTGCTTTTCATTGCAGCCTAATAATTTTAATCTCTAATTAAACTACTTTTGGAAGATTAAGTTAGCTGTTTTTTAACAGCACATTAATCAGCTAGTATTTTATTCCCAGTTGTAAACTCGGGCATAGTTTCTGCAAAAGGAAATTCTGATCTTTTATGTATTATAGATGAAGTAAGTTTGCCTGCTACAGGTCAGCACTCTTCAGTAGTTCTGAGGCTTTCTTAAATTAGCATAAAACACTTCCACATTAGAAGCTGGTACTGTAGAGGGAGACTTATAAAGTTGATAATGTGATAACCTTTAAAAAGTTTTGTTCATTCCAGCACCTCTTCTGAACTTTTAACGATGCATTTAGTCCTACCTGCTAAATATTAGGCCTAAGCACAAAAAAGCCTTGCCAATTAAATTTATATATAACATCAGTGTGGTACATGTTGAAAAATAGCAAAATAACATTCTAGTGCATCAAAAGACCTATTCTGAAGGTAGAACCACAAATATTATTGTCATCACTTACATGTGACTAAAACTAACTACAAAACTCCAACTCCATGAAGCGTGCAGATTGTATCATTGCTATTTTTCACTCTTCAGAAGCTAAGAAGGAGTCTAAGACTAGAAATTATTTTTTATCCTAAAAGTAAATGAAGAAGGAAAAGGTCTGCTGCTCTCTCTTGTTATATGTAGGAAAGAGAGGTTCATGCCTAATGAGCTCATCTTAATGCTGAGATTTAGCTTTAAGTTTAGTGTTTTGTAAGGCAGGAAGTAATTTAAAAAAGCTGTTATTTCAAACACTTTGCATTTACAATTTCAGTAGCCTTTTTTTTTGAGTTATGTCCATGTCAAGTAATTGAATTTCAACCTAGCAGAAATTCTGTAAAGTCTGCATCATTTGAAGATGTTGGCCTGGGGAAGCTTCTGGATTAATACAAGGGTTCACCACTACTAGCGTATTTGTAAATCCTGGCTTACACAGTGTGCTTTATAAACAGCAAGGGAATTAAGTGGTTTTGATGCAATGTGGTGTGGTTGGAAAGACAGCTAAACTCTGCCTAACAACTGACTTTATTTACACAAGGAGAGCTGCCTGTGAAATAATAATTGAAAGATGGCTTTGTTGTTTTTCTTATGTCAAATGTCTCAACTTCTAATCACTTGCTTGTGCAGCTTGCTTTCTTACTCCTGGTTTTGATAACCATCTTTCACAGTTATTTGCCATGTGCCAATAACTGTACTACAGACGTTTAGGCAAACTATACAATAAACGACTAATGTTTAACTATGCAGATAAAAAGTGGCAGGGAGGTGCAGTGCTGCTTATGCTGTAAAAGAACCGTGCTGAACAGCATGAATAGAGACAACAGGATGTCACTGTCCACCTGGCAGAGAACACTAATGTAAATGGTGCAGCGTCTTCAAAAAAACTAGGGCTTGTGTTACCTCCGTAACAGAGCAGAGCTAGGTTGGAGTTTACAAGCAATGAAAATGTAGCAGTAGAGGCTCTAGGCATTTCCATTTTAATCTGGTAATCAACCTACCTATTAGTTTCCATATCTTGTAATCTGACTGAACTGTTAAGATTACAGTAACAGTTGTGGCTATGTTTTTACCTTAAAAATTATAAGCAATTATCTCTATCATACAAGAAAGATACAGTATAAATAGTAATACAAGCTACATTATGTACAGTGGGACTACACAGCTCAGCATACTCCTTGCAGCATTTCTAAATCGCTTCTTTTCTCTAATTTGGAAAACGTGACAGAATTAGGTAGCCAAGTGGTACTTCCTGCAGTAAGGGGTGGTCCTGCTGAAATTCTCTGGGTGTTAAAAATAGGCCATATTGTCAGTATGGGGGTCTGTTTGGGTTATTTTCAAGGCAGCCATCTGGAGTAAGGCAGTTGCATATCTCCCAGGGTAGGGCAGTGCAGGACCTCTTTGAAGTCACCCGCACAGCGAGCAATTGTGTTGGAGAATTCTGCAGTGTAGGTGGGATTTTAAAAGGTAGGGAAGAAAATAAAAGTGTGATGCCTAACAAGGAAGAAGAGAAGCCAAAGATTTTAGACCAAATCAACCTAACTTCAATTCCTGGAAAAAGCCTACTGCCATAGAACCAGCAGTGGGAATCATGTCACACATCCCCAGTTTTCTTAACTGAGCAAGTGCTGTGGACAGGGAAAAAGCAAAAGATGTGCTAATGTGGACCTTTTGTTTCAAATGCCAGTTTCATAACAATGTAGGGAAACACGATTATTTCCTCTAGTCTATACAATGGGTGACACAACTGGCAAAAGCTGCATTACATAATTACATCAATAATTTATAGCCCTAAGACCATAAGTGCAGTGAAAAATGGATCTCTGTTCTGACCCACATGGCCAGAACATATAGTGTCTCTGACAAGCAGCCTAAAGTGGATGCTTAGGATATAGCCTAAGGATAGGTGATGCGTATGTGGGACCTTCTAATAATCTCAAGCTTTAAGAGCCAGATGTGGTTCCCATATGTTAGTACCTCTCAACGGATTTCTCTTCTAGACTCCCCTTAAGCCCATTTTAAAACAAGAAATGATTAACTAACAATAATGTATTAGACGATTCCATGGTAGTCTGTGTGATTCCAAAACTATTTCTATTTTCATAAGTGATGCAGATGCTACTAGAGTACACAAAATCTGAGACACTCCAAGGTAGGAACTGAGAGCTCTTCAGAGGACAGCAGGAATTTTCAATCTGTCAACACCAATGATCTGAAATAAATAGGATGAAGTACTACATATAGGAATAATCAACTACCAAAACCCAAAATAAGTAGTATGACAGTGTACCAGCTCCTCCAGAAAGTTTCTTGGGATTATAATAAACAGAAACTTGAACATGACTCAATATTCCACCTGCATGGTTTTGCAACATTTGACAACATGATGAATAAACAGATTCTTACATATTTTACACGTAAGCTTTCATTTCTAGTCAATACAGATGAGCCTTTTAGCTGCAATACTACATCCAATTTTGAGTATTGCACTTCAAAAACAATTTAGACTAATGTGAATGTAGTAGAAGTCTTTCAGATTTCTGATCAAATTCATGAAAGAATCAAGGTTATGCAGTCTAGACAAGACCATGAAGAACAATGACAAAATTTCAGACAGAGGAAAGAAATAGTGTCTTCCTATGCTCAGTGAGAAGTGTAACAAGGTCAAATTTGCAACAGGAGAAATTTTGACATACGGAAAATCTTTCTGGTGGTTGGAATAAATGAGCAGTGAAACACATCACTTATAAAGGCTGCAAAATCTCTACCACTGGAGATTTACAGGGACACTTATGTAACTATATAAACCATTCCTGACAGGTGAGTCTGCCTTGGGTCAGGGACATCAGTCAGATGATTTCTCACCGTTCCCTATAGCCCTATTTTTAATGACATGTATAGACCTGCAAACAACACACCGTAAGATTTAAATTAAAACAAAAACAGCTACAACAATGGTTGTTCTGCACTGACTCTTCATGTTATTTCACTCTATGCAAAAACAGTAGCTACCATACCAGAAGTCTAACTTCACCTTGTTTCTCAACTGGAAAATTCTTGGCATTCCGATGTCTGTATAAGCTTCTAGTCTGAGCAGTTGAAGCCATTTAGAATCAGTATTTGCACTCAGGCATCCCAACCCCGCTGGAAAACAAGATAAACAACCCAAGTGCAACTTGATGTCACTTAATTCCCTAATGTTGGGAAGTGCCTCGCTCCCACATTGTTTTAACAAACAGTGCTGTGGTGTCCAGTTCTTTGGCGTTTGGGGAGTTTGGGCTCCCCTCCAAAGGGTGCCCAGGAACAGGATTCAGGAAGCCAGCGTATTGAGTGGGAACTACCCAAGCCAGCCAGTGAGAGGCAAGAATCCTCAAGAAAGACTAGGTGCACAGAAAGGAGGTGCTGTTGAGGATTCACAGATGTAAAGTTCTCTTCCAGCATTGGCTGCCTATGACAAATGAGTCTCTTGCAAAAAAAAGCAGACTTCAAAAAGGACTCATATCCATGAAGAGAGACTTCCCCTTACAGCCAGTCCCCTTTCAGCCCTGGAACAGAGCTCCCCACCCGTAGTCAGGGTCATACACTCATTTTGCTGTCTTTCTGACCAACCAGAAGTTTAAGTGTTTCATACTGAATTAACAGTTTCAAAAAGAGAGAGCAAGGTAAGGTGCCTCAGAATATCCTGTAAGACCTTTTCATAGTGATATCAAGCTGGCTTCTTGATGACAGAATGTAACCAGGTTTAATTTCCCTGATCAACTCAAAGCTGGTGAATGGGCACATTGCGTCTCACAGTATATCACATTTGGTTTGCGTTGGCTCAGCACAGTTGTGCTAACAGCATCTTCAAAAGTACTCTGATCATAGCTCACTGCATGGCTCACAGTAAGGTTAAGGTCCAACCTGCAATGTGTTGGGTCCAAAAGGGACCAGGAGAAATGCTGTTGTTATGGCTCCTTATGTGTCAAGAAACACTGTACAGGGCCAATCTCTGGGAATATCATGACAGAGTGTCACATTAATTTTATCAATGTAACAAGTGTGATCTAGTCAGTATTGTCTCACTCAACTAGACAGAAAACTATACAGCCTAATTCAGGCATCCATGCTTTCTGCACATGGTTTATGAGAAGCTCTAAGTCACATCTCTCTCATCATCTGATATTAAATTATAATGCAACCAGACCCCAAACAGCCACTGATAATGAAAAACATGAACACTGTAGGAAACAACATGATTTAGTGTTACACTTAGGAAGTCAGAAGGGCTTACAGCAGAATTTAAAGCGTTATCTGTATTTGTCTCATTGGCGTTGCAAGAATGATTTTTCTATTTCTCCAGCCCTACATTAATGCTAGCTATGCACAAGCCTTGTCTTCCAATACGGACAGATTTTCTTTGCAGCAGACAGGTGCTCTGTAGACCTTAATTCAGAAATTTCTGACTTTTATAAGTAAAGCTTTTATCCTGATTCTGACCTGAAGAACCCTTGCTGCTCCCAGCAAGACTACTCTTCTGAGATGAGACAGAAGGGAAAGCAAGCAAGCCAGTTCTCCGTAAACCTCATGAATAAGAGCATTCTCTAATCACTGGGTTCTTGAATATGAGGGAAAGTGATGACATCTGTGATCTCTGCACTGTGTGCAACCTAGCGGACCAATGTGTTCAGGGAATGTTTGAGTATGCCTCATGAGTAAGAAAGGTTGATGACAAGTTTTGTTTGTAAATCCTTCAGAGGCACACCATAGTATTTGCTTTGATGGCTCTGCATCAAATCTCATCAACAGGAATATAAGTAACTTTATGCACACCTGAAAGTTAGCAAAGATCCAGCAGCACTTAAATATCAGACTATAATTCTCTGTGTGAATTTCGCTCATGGGCTCAGTTCCTTGGTGAGAGTGTTCTACCAGATCCTGCAATGTCCAAATGAACCATTCTGATACCCTATATTCACTGACAAACTCCCTAAATCCATGGGGTAGATGTGTCTAAGTGTAATAGAGTATCTAAAACTGCTACGAAACAACCTTATTTAGTTAGAACAGTCTAGCTGGATCTGAGTCACCCTGGTGAAGCTTAGTTAGCATGCAGCCTAACAAAGATCATGACCTTCCGGGGAATTCTCTGTTACATTAATTATGTACTTACATTTGCACTTGGTTCAGAGAGAAATCCCTCCCTTACTGCAAGTCATGAGGAAATTGTTCAATATTGCTGTTGGCAAAACTTCTGGTGGTCTTGACGACAAAAACTGATCCAGCTCTTATTAGAAAACACATCTACTGAGAGTATTATCAGCAGCTCCGCTTTTGACTGAGGCATTCATTGGTCAGTAATACTGCTGCTACAGCTTGAAACTACAGTGCCACTGGCACACATCTCAGGAAGCATGCCAGCTTCTGATGGATACTGGCCACAGGAAAATGAGACTCCCCAGAAGAAACAGTGACTTGCTCACTCCCCAGAAAAAACAGGGACTAGTTATTGACATGATCAAACAGGTCCACAGAAGCATCTGGTACTTTCAGTGGACACTTGAGTGGGTCAGCTTGCTACTACATGAAGACAAACAGATGCATTTATATTTGCACTACAAGTTTAAAATTGTGCCTTGGACAATGCTGTAAACGCTTCAGCTCACTGATACGAAAGTATACAGTGGGTGAGCAGTCAGAAAACGTCCTAAAAAGCAAAATAAATCAAAACATATTTGTATTTGAAACAAACCTTACAGTGGCATGACTTCTTCTAAGCACATGTCCTGGTTTCAGCTGGGACAGAGTTAATTGTTTTCCTAGTAGCTGGTACAGTGTTATGTCTTGGATTCAGTATGAGAAGAATGTTGATAACACACTGATGTTTTCAGTTGTTGCTAAGTAGTGTTTAGACTAAGTCAAGGACTTTTCAGCTTCTCATGCCCAGCCAGCAAGAAGGCTGGAGGGGCACAAGAACTTGGGAGAGGACACAGCCAGGGCAGCTGACCCAACCTGGCGAAAGGGGTATTCCATACCATGTGATGTCATGCCCAGTATATAACTGGGAGGAGTCGGCCTGAGGGGGATCACTGCTCGGGAACTAACTGGGCATTGGTCAGTGAGTGGTGAGAAACTGCATTGTGCATCACTTGTTTCGTATATTCATATACATTCGTATATTCCAATCCTTTTATTATTAAATTTGTATTTTTCTTATTGTTATGATTATCGTTGTTATTTTCTTCCTTTCTGTTCATTAAACCGTTCTTAACTCAACCCATGAGTTTCATGTTTTTCTTTCCAATTCACTCCCCCATCCCACCGGGTCAGGGGGAGTGAGTCAGCGGCTGTGTGGTGCTTAGTTGCTGGCTGGGGTTAAACCACGACAGCACAGAATTAATAGTGTCTAGAAGCAGAACAGCTGCAGTATGGTATGTAAAAGCAAAAACGAAAATAGAAAGCTAACATTGATTGCAACTTATGCTAAAACCCTTATTATATAGACACAGCTTGCGTCACCTACAAGCTTGGAACCTCTTTTGTGAAGACAAAGAGTCAACGTTTCTAATGCAATCAATTTAAATCACTTGGCAAACATTAAATATGCAATACATCTGTTATAGAAGTCAGTACTATTTACTCATTGTGATACAGGTGCATGAAAATAGACCCAAAGACTTCAACACCAATCTACATGCAAGAGGATGCATAAATAGGGCAAAAACCCTATACTAGGTCATGTCCAAATGGAATAAGAATCCCCATCTCCCCGAATCACCTAGCCCAAGATGTTCCTCTCTCTGGGAATACTTCTTATGCTCCAGAAATAAATAAGATGAACTATCCCCATCTGTCGTGACAGTTCATGCTTGTCAGTGGATCAATCTGAAAAGCAGAGCTTGACTTACGGTATCGGTTAACACTGACCTTATCTGCCATAGAGAAGGCACAGACTCAGGCTTTCATTCAGAATGAAAAAAACCCACAAAAAAGGAAGGAAGATTTTTCCCCACTAGGCTAGCTAACCAGCTCCACAGATGTCCCCGCAACTTTCATTTAACCTAGAACAATGAAATCTGAGTTGATTCCATGTTTCACCACTTCTGAGCACAAAAGAGCATATAGGTTGAAAAAATGATAGGTTAAGCAATCGTAACAGGTTACCAAGCATTCTGTTAATCACTTCCTTGTCGTAAGTGTGCCTGGAGCATATACTGCACACAGCATCCACCTATTACACTAATGCCAGAGTAACTCTATTGAGGTTATGATTCCTACCTTCCTCAGATTTCACGTTGTGATGGTTGCTATGATTGTAGCTACCCAACAGCAAACACAGCTTTTGTATTTCACGGGAGGGAAAATAAAACTTTTTTTTTAGATAATGGATCCATTAGACCCATGATTAATCAGACTGGTTTTGCTCCTGCAAGGAGCTCCGATTCATTTGGTAAAACCTCATGGAACCATGCATGTTTCTTCACACCTCTGCTGTCCCCAGGCACAGCATTTTGTACACAGGTCAGTATGAAGCTCACTCACTAATAGCATACTAAAAGCAGCATTTTGCTTTGGTTCTTCTGAGCAAACCACAGGCTTATGCCAAGTAAGTAAGGTTCTCATTCATACCTAAGGACCAAAGCTAAAGGTGATCCTTTCTAAAGAAGATCAAGGGTCTATCCAGATACTTCCACACATCATCTCATTTTCAAACCTCCTGCTCCTCTGTGGCATTCCTTTCCTCCCTGACTGAAAATATATTCATTTCTTCAATAATGCTGCTTTGGGTGTTCTCTCCCTATTTTCCTTCCCCCATTCTGTCAAACATGTTTCCTTTACCCTAAATTGATAGGATCAGTTTCTAATTTCATTCTCCACTAATGCCAAAGGGGCTGAAGATTTCATTCATAATACAATTTGCATTTATCCCTGCTACCATTTCCAGTTGCCCCCCACCCGTCCTGTTAATGCCTTCCACACCTGTCACACAGGTACAACCAGACTTCTAACAATGGCTCTTTCCCAATCCAAGCCTCTGTTCAGAGCTGACCACATCACCGCTACTACCAGCTGCCCAGAACTTCAGGGCTGGTTTGTCAGCTTGTATAAAGTCCCAGAACCTGTGAGGTTGTGGCAACTGCAAGTTATTTGCTGTATTTCAAGATTCGCTAATCATTTTACAGAATCAGTCCGTAGCAGAGCCAGCATAAATTGTGGCTAGATATGTCAAGCTTTGATCATAAATATGAATAATCACCCTCAATAGTTCTATTAAATTTGCTGAAACTTTTGCAATATGGGCACAGAGTTTTTTCTCCCAGCAAATGATACAGAATAAAATCTGTGTTTCAAGACACTTGCTAGTCACTTGCGTTGCTGGCTGCCAAAAAAATAATCTTTGCAAGTTTTCTTATTGCCTTCACTGGAGTTCATAGTTCATAGCAGCTACCCACTTAACAGCGAATCTGCCCACATTTCATACTGCCAAAGAAATCAGCAGGAATTAGCAGGAGCGTCTCATCCACCTGTTTAAGCTGCCCTCCAAACTCCGTTTGATGAGACAGCATAGGTAGTTAGAACGACTTAGAGCTCAAGAGAAAACATGCTAATTAAAATCAATGGAAATTCTGCACTGGCAAAGACGTGGGAAGCAGTCCAGGAAAGATCTCACTCTTTGTCATTCCTCATTAGGAGATGGTCCCTTGGAAGGACCAAGTTTCTGGAATCCCCACTAATCTGGAATCCCCCTTAACGCCATTGTGTAAGCAGTTGATGGCAGGGTCACACCCAGGGTACCGCAGAAGCACCACCCGGTCAGCTGGTCCCACTGGCACACCGGTTTGAAATAACTCTCACCTAATCAAAAGGTGTAGCTCCTTACGGCCAAGCCTGTAACTGCACCCTTAAGTACCTACACTGTCACTGAGTCAACTGAATTCATCCAGAGCCATCTAAAGTTACACAGCTGTTTACATACTTTACGAAAACATTTTATTTTCTTTTATGAGGCATTATCTGCTCATCTGTGATGACTTATGCGCTTCATTCCCAGTGCATTTCTAAATAATCTGTAATGAAGTGTGTAAGCGGAAAGGCCTACTTTCATTTACAGTTTGAGCAACTGCTTTCAGGAACGGAAGTCCAGAGAAGAGATGGTATTTTCTAGGTACGCCTTAATTTACCAGGCTTCTTCAGCAAGAACTCGTAAGACAGGCAGGTACGACTCTGGATCAACTTAGTTAACAGATCCCAGAAATCAAGACGGTGACACTTCCCCTCCACACCGGACCACAGTTAGCACAAGCAATGCACAGGACTGCTGTTTCCAAACGCCACTATCAAGACACGAGGTGATAGGTAAATTCCTCTTTTTTAGCTTAGAGCAGCGCTGGTTATCCTGGGCTTCCGAGAAGAGCTCTCGGGGTGGTCTGACAGCCATCCCTCTGTTTTAAGACAAGCACACACCCCCGCCGGAGGGGGAGAAGCCTGTGCGGCCTCCCCGGGCCACCGGCGCCCCGAGGGCCTGCCTGTAGAGCAGAGCAGGCCCAGCCCTGGAGGAGGTGGCCAGGCCTGGGTCCCTCAGCATGGAGGTGCCAGTGCGCTGACCCACACCCTCCCCGGGGAGGCATCAGGCAGCCCCGCTCGCCCCCGGCCCCTCGCTGCCTCCCCACGCACGGCGGCCTCGCCTTTGTGTGAGCTGCACTGTGTTTACCCTCCCACTTCCTTGTTCCACTCCAGCGCAAGGGCCATAAACCACCCGGCTGGCACAGCCGAGCCCTTGGCGGCACGGGCAGGAGGAAGAGGAGGGAGGGGGATGGCGGCAAGCCCCCTGCTCCGTGCCCGGAGGGCACCCCGGGTGCCGCCGTGGTGGTTGGGAGCGCAGCCCTTCCCGTAGGCCTGGCGCCGCTGCCCGCGGTGGGTCTCTCATGCCTGCTGGCCACCCCCATGCCAGGGTCCGGGGGCGCACCAGGGGGGAACAGGACCTACTTCCCCTTCTTCTCGGACTTCAGGGGCCGCAACGTGACGGCCCTGCGCATCGGCGAGTCGTCCGCCCTGGCCTCCATCTTCCTGCTGGCCTTGGCGGGAAACATCTGGGGCATCTGCCTGCTGGTGCGGCGGCGGCACCGGCTGTGCGCCGCCAACTGCCTCGTCCTCAACCTCTTCTGCGCCGACCTGCTCTTCATCACCGCCATCCCCTTCATCGCCGCCGTGCGCTGGACCGAGTCCTGGGTGCTGGGCGACGTCGTCTGCCACATGCTCTTCTACGTGGTGAGCCTCAGCGGCACCGTCGTGATCCTCTCCCTCTCGGCCGTCAGCCTGGAGCGCGTCGTCAGCATCGCTCGGCTACGCCACGCCGCCTTCCGCCGCCGCAAGGCGCTGGCCGCCGCCCTGCTCCTCATCTGGGTCTTCGCCGCCCTCGCCACCCTCCCGCTCTGCTGCTTCTTCACCGTGGTGCGGCTGCCCGCC
>VYZV01016753.1:0-16136 GCA_013401275.1 Pandion haliaetus
AGCTATTCCATACCATGTGACTTCATGCTCACTATATAAATGGGGAACGGGCTGGGGGGAATCTCTCTGCTCTCGGTGGGGGAAGTGGTGGAGTGTCAGGTTCCAGGTGCTGAGCAGTTGCACTGTGCATCACTTGTTTTGTATATTCTATTATTGTTGTTGTAACATTTCTTTTTGTGTTTTCCCAGTAAACTGTCCTTATCTCAATCCCACGAGGTTTCGGGTTTTTTTCTTTTCTCCGTTCCAATTCTCCTCCCCATCCCACTGGAGGCAGGCGGGGAGGACTGAGTGAGCAGCTGCGTGGTGCTTTATTACCGGCTGGGCTGAAACCACAACACAACTGAACTGAGGTATTTGAGGAGATCCCTTGACTTTTCAGTCTATCAGCTGAAGAATCACCAGCACACATGGACAGCTACACAGGTGGGAGGATGAACTAAGGATCATCACAAAGCGGGGCTGCTGGTCTATATTCTTCAGTTTGTCACTGAGGTGAACCTGTGAAAATGCAGACAGCTTCTGCGTACTCAAAACATTAATGCAGAGGTCAGAACATGGATGTGAGCAGAGACAGAGCCCAGTTCACTGGTCTGCCTCTCCCTGGTAGCCCCCAGTGCAGCTGTGATGGGACTGTGAAATGAATGAGTCCATCAGACTGGTCGAAGCTCACTTCACCATGCTTGTCCTTTTGCCCCGTGCTGCATTAATAATTTCTGCTATAGCTGACAAGGGCCAGCAGCTCCACTTCACAGCACTGCCTTGAGCACAAGTGCTTTCTTCAGCCTCCTTTCTCCTTACTAAACTGTTAAGAGACTGATCAAGATCCCTTTATCTCTGCCTCCCTGACTCCCAGCCTCAGGTGCTGGACTTTGACATGGAAGTCAAACTGATGCTTGAGGTGTAGATTGCAGAAACTCTGGAGCTCTTCTAGAAGTCATGGAAGAAGAAGAGCTGGCCCACCTGCAGGCAGAGGAGGAACTGCCTCATGAAGACTTTTCTGAGGTGCAGTACCAGGAAAATCATGGGAGGAAATCCTGATTGGACAGGGAAGAGGAGTCCCTCAGAGCAAAATGGACCTGTCTTAGAATACATACAATCATTTCCAGCACTAGAAAGCAAGACCTGAAGTAGTTGTATTAGTCTAACAAGGCACTGCTGAATTTGACACCCCTCAGAGCAGCCCGGTGCCTTCCTGCTGCATTCTCCAGTTGGCCACTGTCATGGTGTAACCCCAGCCAGCAACCAAGCACCATGCAGCTGCTCGCTCACTCCTACCCCCTTCCCCCAGTGGGATGGGGAGGAGAATCAAAACCAAGTAAAACTCGTGTTGAGATAAAAACAGTTTAATAACTGAAATAAAAATTAAAATATAATAATTATAACAACAATATTAATAATAATAACAATGATAATAGTAGTAATGAAAAGGAAGATAAAAAAAAGAGTGAAATATAACCCAAGAAAGACAAGTGATGCACAATACAATTGCTCACCACCTACTGACCGATGCTCAGCCAGTTCCCAACGAGCAATCTGCCCCTCCCAGCCAGCCAACTCTGCCCAGTTTATATACTGGACATGACATCACATGGTATGGAATACCCCTTTGGCCAGTTTGGGTCAGCTGCTCTGGCTGTGTCCCCTCACAGCTTCTTGTGCCCCTCCAGCCTTCTTGCTGGCTGAGCATGAGAAGCTGGAAAATCCTTGACTTGGTATAAATACTACTTAACAACAACTAAAAACATCAGTGTGTTATCAAAATTATTCTCATACTAAATCCAAAACATAACACTACACCAGCTGCTAGGAAGAAATTTAACTCTATCCCAACCAAAACCAGGACCACCACCATGCAACATCACAGGGCAGGAGAGTTTCACCAGGGACCCTCTGTGGTTGACCACCTGATCAAGAGAACAAACCTGACAGCATTTTCCTTTTCTACCTGGTGCCATCACACACCTGTTGGGTAGCTGAGCCATTTTTCTTGCAACACCTCTTAAGTGAATCCTCACAGTGCTCTAGCACAAGAAAAGCACTCTCCCGTCTTTTAACATGGGAAGTCCTGAATATACACATATACCTCTCAAGATTTCCAAATATTAAAGGCATTTTATTCATAGTACCCATGTATAGTAAGAAGTCTCTATTATTCCCCATTAATCAGCCTTATACATTTGTTCTTTTAATCTTTTCTTGTATGGAATGGGATAGAAAAATGAGAATGCTGAAACATTCAGATAGTTCTGGACCAACATCACCTCACCCCATGGCTAACCATCTGCTTTATCTGCAATCCCAGTAAGGCAATGTGCCACTAGATCAGTACATGCTAAGGTAGCAGAGAAGAGCTTAGTTTAGCCAGTCACAAGGTGATTGCTTTGCAGACTTACCAAAAAGAAAAAGGGGATTTCCTTTTGTTCTCTTGGGGCTTGGTACACTACATGTGACTCCCACCTTGACTTTAGACAAATCAGTCTCTTTCTGTCTAATTTTGACTACGTGAAAATAAATCAATAAAAGGAAATTGAGATGTGACTTGTGAGGATTGCAAATGTTGCCAATTCTTTAGTAGAACATGATATGTCAGCTTGAAGCATTACTCATTACTGAAAGGGTATTTGGTCATATATTTACAGGACACTTACTGAAGAAAGAGAATGCCTGTGGATCATCAACCAGATGCTGACTTGAGATTTGGCTTTTTTTCTAAATTATCCAGGACAGAATTGTTGACTGCAAGATTTATGGTTTTTTCCCACTTCTATTTTGTCATTTATTTCCTGGATAACTTTGTTAGAAAGTATTGAATTACTATACTCATGTAGGCTATAAGACAATTTCTACTCTAAATATTTTTGTAAAATAATGAGTACGCACATTGCATTAACTCAGAAATCCTGGCAAATGAAAAGTCCAGACCCTGTTAGAGAAGGAACCAAAGCAGGTAGGTCACTTTTGATTTTCATGCCCCATTAAAAACGCTGTACAGGAAAGTTGCACCGGCACTTACCTGATATTATGTGAACTAGAGATATCTAAGCACATACACAGAATATCTGTAGAGGAGAAAGCATTTTCAGTAATACTTTGAAAGATGAGCTCCTGAATTAATTACAATAGCAAGTTTAAAAACCAAAACAGGAAGAGTTTATTTGTGGCCCAGCACTGGACCTTATCACTGTGGCCTGTCAGTGAGAACAAGTGGGAGCAAAGAGGAAGATGCAAAAGTAGCAACTCTTCGCCCTGTGGAGAGAATAGTGAAGGGAACTCGCCCTCTCCATAGAGACTTCAGGGCTGTATCACACCCCTCTTCCCCCTGGTCACTGCCTTTGTACTTGGCCACAGAGCCTGGGGGCAGACCATCCGTTAGAGTCAGTATTGCTAGGGAACTGTTAATACCCTGGGGATGCCATGGGCAGTGCTGTATGCTGTGGGATGGGAGGGCTCATGCATGGTTTGGAGTCAAGTTGAAGCCCTTGCTCATGGGTTTGGACCAATTCATCCCTCTCAACCTATGGCTTCCTTGGGTCTCGGGCTGTGGGTGTGCACTGAGCCACAGCTGCTTCTGCATGAGTGGCTTTCCATCTCCCCACCAAAGAAGCCAGAAATCCAGGTCCAGAAGTATCACCCAAAGTCCTTCCAGACCCCAGTACCACCTGCAAGAAAGGTCTGTGCCTGCACACCCCTGCAGGGCACAGAGCCAGGCTTTGCCCACCCCACAGAAGGTTCCACTTGCCAGTGAGAGGAACTAGATATTTTTATACTTTCCATTTCAGTCTGTCCTGCTGCCACTGACACCAACATAACTTCAGCTCTCAAAAATACGTGTTAATTAGAAATCATCAGCCTGTGCTCCTTGTAATATCGAAGGGGAGGAAGAGGTACCTTCAGGTGGTGGTGGACATCTGTCACAGCCCTTTTTTCCATGGGCCATGGGCTGCACCCAGCCAGTCAGCTTTTGCATTGGAGAGATCCCATGGTGATGATCTGGGGAGGGAATGGGAAGAGTGAGAATGAAGAGTCCTCTGGCCTGCAGTTCATGTAGGAAACTGGCACTGTCTGGAGCACTGCCATAGCCAGAGCTCAAAAAAGCCTCTGCTTTGGTGATGTTCTGTATCTCTGTTAACCATGGGCTCTTAGGAGATGAGGAGTTGGGAATAATTCCAGAGTGCAGCTCTGTCACACATTTCAGTCCTGGGCAGTCAGGTACAATCCAGGACCTAGAGGAAATTGGGAGTCTTGAGTACAAGCCTGTCCTGGTGTCTTCTTCCTAGCCCCCAACATCTCCTTCCACATGGAGAGGGCCTGAAAACCCTCAAGGCCCAGTGCATGGATGCCCAAGCTCTG
This sequence comes from Pandion haliaetus, assembly GCA_013401275.1. Lineage (NCBI taxonomy): Eukaryota > Metazoa > Chordata > Aves > Accipitriformes > Pandionidae > Pandion > Pandion haliaetus. The sequence goes on from VYZV01016753.1 coordinate 4,351, forward strand.
TGAGCTGCAGAGGGAGCTGGTGCCCTGGGGCCCTCTCTTGACATGGTGGGTCTTTCCCAGCCACTCCAGGATCAGCCTGATGACACAGCAGTCCTGCTGTGTGTGCCTGGGGACAGAATCAGATGCAATTTCATCAGGCATATTAGTGAGATTTTCCATATGGGATCATATTTGTGTGCACAGAGTGCAGGGAGCTCTGAGGATAGAGAGGCATGCTTTCCTTCAGTGATATGGGAGGTAGAGGAAGAAGAGGGCAGCAGGCTGGATACAGGATGATCCTGGCATTTGACTTCTGGACCAGTCATCCTTCAAGCCTGGTCAAAGGAAAATGTGTGTGCTGGGCATTGCTCACAGCTCCATTTTTCCTATTGAAAGCCCTGAGGCAGGCACAGCTCAGAGTTGTCTCTAGGATCCCCTGCTTCTGAGGCAGATGCTTTAGCTGGCTTAGCCTCAGCACCCGGGTGCAGGAACCTCTCTCACGGGGGCTGAGTCGGGCAAGACAGTTGAGCACCTGCAGAGGGCAGCCAGAGTCTTTCCCTTCCTCCCCCAGTCTGTCTCAACAGTCCATTCTTCCTTCAACAACTAGCTCCTCTAGTGGACTCAAAGGCAACAGGCCTGGGGAAGCAGGGTCTCAGGGAAATGCCCTCAACACAGCCTGCCTTTGCCCTGTTCCTGCATCAGAGCAGACCTGGGCTCCTGTGCAACCCTTCAAATCTGGTGATAAGAGCCATGCCCACAGTCAAAGCCCAAACTCGGGCTCAGGCTGAATGTGCAGTTTCCAAGGTTCAAGTTTCACATTGACTTTCAGGTTTTCATGTTTGCAGTGGAGTTTCATAAGTCCCTTTTTCTTTTCTCGGCAATTCTTTTTTCCTTTCTTCCTTCTTCCTTTCCTTCCACCCACCACTCCCATTATTTTATTAGTGATTCCTTTATTTTTTGTCTCTGACCAGAAAGGTGTCCTCTCAACCCTGCCTAGCCATCCCAGGGCTGTATCTGACCCTGGGTCCCCTCACCACCCCTGATCTTGATCCCACCCACAGGCTGACATCTCAGCCTGGGTGCAGTCTGTCCCTGTCCCTGTCCCCAGGACAGTGCCGGCTACCCAGGGCTGGGGCGCCCCCGGCTGGCCCCCAGCTTCCCTGCTCCCTGGTGGAGCAGTGAGACAGTCCTGGCTGCCAGGTCCTGCCCTGACACCCCCAGCGCTTCCAGTCCCCAGCAGCCCCTTGCCCTGCAGTGCCCTGGTAAAGGATTAGGAAAAGCAGCTCTGTGCAGGAAAGCATTTAAGTCTGTGCCTGAAAACTTTTCTAAATTGGACTAGGTGTGTAATTGCACTTTGTGGTTTTGCACAGGCAAGCTTTTGGCAACACAATGTGATGAAGGAGCAAGACATAAGCCTTTATTTAGCAAATAGTTCCATCTGAGATTCACCGGTCTTCAAAGGCCACAGGGCATGTTATTTAGTGTTATCAATGCGACTGTAGGTCATTTTAAATAACAGGCCTGCTGCACATTATTAAAGAAAGGAAACCAAGATAGTGCTGTCCTTGATTTCACACACTGATCAATTCTCTAGCATTGAAACAATAGTCTCAATTTTAAAGTCCAGTTATTTGATGTCCAAGCAATTGAAAAACTATAACCAAAACATTAAACCACACCAAAGACACTAGTACCAAGTTTTTTCAAGAAGATGGCATTCTGAGCTGAAGCTGATGAGCAGTTAATTTGAATTTTTCAGTGGAATAAGGATTTTATCAAGTATCTGATGTATGACCTGGGAATAGGGGAAATCCTAGAAGATCTTGGATTTTCTGTCTTCCATTTTCCTAGATTCGTTCAAGGTCCATGGAAATAAGGACCCAAATTGAAGTCAGTGCAACAGCACTGCTCATCAGTGAGCTATTGTCAGGAGAAAGAAGAACTCATCAGAGACATAGTTTGTTCCTTGAGGGGATGACTCATTTACCTCAATCTACGAGCACAGATGTTTTAGCATACCTGTCATCCCTTAGGTGATCCATCTGCCTGAAGGCCTTAGCTGCCTGAACCTTCATTTCTGTGATTTGTGATTTTTTTGAATATACGCTTGGAAGCAAAACCCCATTAAAAAGAAATATATAAAATGTCTGCATCCCCACAGAAGTAATTTCTCAAATATGGTGATTTCATGGACATTTATTATGAACTGCCATGATAAAATTACGTAGACAGTGGACACTAGCATACTAATAGCAAAGTGAGGGGATGTGATACTAGATATTTGTTTATTTTTATTAAAATAAAGTTTCATCTCAAGTCAGTAATTAATTAAATAAGGCTAGTTCTGGCTGATTTTCATTCCCTCAACTCAAAAAAGATTTCAAGTGCTTTATTATAGTGTAGCTCTAAATCTAACTACAGGTAGTGAAACGAAAGGTGCTCTGACTGAGGGGGGCTTTTATATTAAAGGAAAAGTGGAAATAAGATAGCTAATCTAGGGGGGGTTTCCTGTTGACGTGGCTGTGGATGATACACAGTGATGCCTCATGGAGACGACAAAGCCTTTGTCACACTGAAGATGAGGAAGCCCCATGTAATTGCACAGTTTGCCACAAGCCTTTCTAAACTTGAAAACAAGGGACTCAGATACTCAATAAAATGTGTTTTTCTGATATTTTTGAGAAGTCACATGTTTTGATGAGTATGGAGTTTCAAGTTTTAATTTTTTTAAACATTCTGTCCTTGACCAAATTCATTTACCTCTCATCCCTCAGTTAAAATGGTGATGAGGAAAGTTGTGTACTTGGTGAGATGCTTTGAAACCAAATGTAAAACTCCAGTTCTTGTGGGGCTCAGGTAGAATCCAGTGCAAAGCAGGAAAGACAGGATTCTCCCCTTATAATACTCCTGGAGATTCCAGAAGTCCTGTGGGAAATCTCAGTAAAGACTTCAAGATGATTTCTTGCTCACAGAATTTCAAACCCGAGCTTTTTTGAGACTCAGTCCTTCACAGAAGAACAAGGCTTATCTGTCTCTGAGGCCAAGGCCTGTGCTGCATGTATACACGCAAACCAAAACCTTTCATTCAAGAGCATATCAGCACCTGCTTTTTGAAGAAACGTGCATATGTGTACACATGCACACATATACATGTGTTTGTTGCCATCCACATGAGTGCAAGCACTATGTAGAAATGCAACTGAAGTTTTTCAATCACGTTTTATTAATCTGTTTAACCATCTGACTCATTCTTCCATTCAAAGCCATCAGAGATTGCTTCACAGACACCAAAACTATTTTAAAAACTATTTAAAGCTCAGGTGTCTCCTTAGCAAACATGGATTTTTAAACTTTGGATACCCAGAAAGAATCTGATATTTCAGAAAATCTGAAGTACTTCCTTTAGGATGACTAACGAGTTTCTAGATGCAGCCAGTCAATTTTTTTCTCCTAAAGTAAGTATTACTTAGCTTATTGAAGATCCTTATTCTAAGATATTAGAATATCCATTATAGAAGGACTTGGAAAAATCAATTAAGGTTAAGATCTCTTGCACTAAGGTATTCTTTGCTAGAGGAATACACTGAGGTATTTTAACAATCCAGCAAAGAAATTAATTCACTTGCTCATAGTCCAGCTTAAGCAGTCCAAGGTGCAAAAGCATGGTATTTCACAAAGGTACATAAATGCCAGTTATCCTAAGAAACACTATATTTTAAGCCATGGGAAACAGGGGCTATCAATTTATACACCACAAAGTATGATGAAACACCTAGAGATACAGAAAAACTTGTCAGAAGTCAGTAACAGAACTTGTAATGGAAATCTGGGTTCATCTACAATAAAAAGCTTTGCCTGGTAGACGACGTAGTTCATATTTTCCTTGAGCTCAGGGTGTGCAAGAAGGTCATAGCTAAGAAATCTTTCTTCTATAAAAGAAAAGGTAGGAAGCTAAATATAAGCATCCATATAAAAACAGACCAGTCTCTCCAAGACGGCAACATGGCCTATATTAGCATGAACAGACAAATAATTGGAGGCTCTCCTGAAGGCTTACCAAAAATATAAGCAAATCATCACAGGCTTCTCACTTTGAATACTTGATTTTAAGTAGGTCATGTTTTTACAACCTTTCATTTCAGTCCAGCATAAAAATATCCTTCATAAGGTACAGTGGGATAAAAGCTCCAATTTTTCCTTTCTGTTCATTTTCATTACTTTTTTGTTATTATTTTTTAAATTCTAGCAAGGACTTTTTATCTGTTCGTTAAATGAGAGCGACTATTTGCAGGGATGATAATTACCATATGCTCACAGGGCAGTTCTCAGTTGCAAAACTGTATTTTGCAATAACTAGCTGCTTATGCATAGTTATTTTCTTTTATCTATCTTAATTGACATTATAGTGACCAAACTTGTTTATACCAGGAAAACATAAAAATAAATCTGAAACTGTTCCCCAATGCAAGGAATAACATTCTGTGTTCTTGAGGTTTGTGAAGTTCAAAATCAAAATAGCTAAGATATAACATTTCTTCTGACATTCTCAGCTGTGAATTAAATACTAATTAGTTTCCTACATACATACTACATTTTCTTCTTTCCCTTTCTACAGCGTTAATTACAAACATGAACAAAAATGCTGTAATTCTCTACATTTTACATGTCTGACAGTCATTCTAAAGTGTCTGTCATGGTTTAAGCCCAGCCAGCCACAAAGCACCATGAAGCCGCTCTCTCACTCATCCGCCTCCCAGCCCTTCTGGGATGAGGAGGATTCCTCACTTGTCCCCTGCTCCACCGTGGGATCCCTCCCATGGGAGACAGTCCTTCACCAACTTCTCCAACGTGAGTCATTACCACAGGCTGCAGTTCCTCACAAACTGCTCCTGTGTGGATCCTTTCTGCAGGCTTCAGTCTTTCAGTCACACAGTGCTCCAGCACAGGCTTTCCCAAAGAGTCACAGCCATCTACGGGAGCCTCTGCTCCCCCGCTCACCTCCATGGGCTGCAGGGGGACAGCCTGCCATCTCACCATGGGCTGCAGGGCCATCAGCCTCCTCAGGCGCCCCTCCTCGCCCTCCTTTTTCACTGACCTCGGTATTGGCAGAGGGGTTCCTCTCACATTCCAGTCCCACTACCCACTGCCGGTTCCCCTTCTTAAATCTGTTCTCCCAGAGGCATTCCCACCATCACTGACTGGGTCGGCCTGGGCCAGAGGCAGGTCTGACTTGGAGCTGGGGAAGCTTCTAGCAGCTTCTCACAGGAGCCACCCCTGCAGCCCCTCCCCTGCTACCAAAACCCCGCCACACAAACCGAAAACAGCATCCTAGTATTTAAAATACACTGGCTTTTAGATAGCACACACACAAATTAGAGATGAATGGCTGAGAGAGATGAGCAGGGAGAAGCAGCAGACAGAGGATGGCGGAGGGGAAGAGGGAAGGAGTTGGAAGGAAAATTGCCTGTCATATTGCCCAGATATGGACATGAAACAAAGCCTGCTAGTGAATCAGTTGTTCAAAACACAAACATACCAATAGCAGATAATCCAACTGTTACACCTGTTTAAATAAGGTAGTTAAAAGATGAGGTCTATTCTGCAGAATGCAGAGGAAGACATAAATTGAACCAAAGAAGAAGAAATCTTTCTCAGTCACTACAAATACTAACAGTGAGCTTTTATTTTATATATCCAAAGTCTTCACACATTTTTGAATGACTAGGACCTGTGTCTTGAAGCAGAGTTTAGACATACTCATATTAGATATAGAAACAGTTATTTGAGTTCTTAAGGCAATTTAACATAACAGTTTGGGATTCAGCACAAAGTAACTTAATCTGTTAAAAATCCCTGACAATCACAACTTCTGCAATCTAAACAAACCAGTTTATTTTCTATCCACAAGCTGAAAGAAAAACTGTGCCTGGCACTTTCGTAAAAAAATGAAAATTAAAAAAACAAATCTCACATTAATCTTTTGTATGTGCACAACCAGGTAGGTTGTTCAAAGCCTGCCAGGGAATCTCCCCGCTACTTTGCAATCAAGATGCACTGCTGGAAGACTGGTCATTTTTAGTGAGCTCATTGGCTTTGATGCAATCTTCTCTACTGCTGTAATTTCATTTTAACAGAGATCTCATCTGATGCAAAAGCCATTAAACCAAAGTCAGATAGCATAGTGTGTCTACCTATAGGCAGTGAGAAATACATACGCACAGACACACTTACAAACACACACACCTGTGCTGTAGACACCTATAGATTTCAATCCTGATACACATCATATGCAGGTTTACGCTTGGTCCCTTTCAGTGAAGTAATCTAAAATCTAAAAAGTGCTACCAGTATACAGACATCACTTCATTTTTTGTTGGTGGGTTGTTTGGGGTTTTTTTCCAAAATAAAACAAAAACAAACCACCGCACAACATTTCAGTATTGGAATAACATTAAGATATTTGAAATAATATTAAAGAAATCATTCACAATGAGCTTGAGGGAAGCAAATTGATACCTTTGGAAGTTTTGCATTATGTACTTCCAGACCCAATCCTGTAGAGATTTTGAGCTATAAAACAGGATATATGTAGGCTACATACAGGAAAGACAATAGTTTGGCAGAAGGACAAAATAGATAGACAGCACGGTCCAGGATAGTTTCATGATACAGAAGGACTGAGTAAAAAAGTCCAAGGCTAATTTAAAAGGCAGCTACTTTAGGCCCATCTTTGCTGCACTATTTAAAACTATTTATACTGTTATCTGTGTTTTGAAAAAAGAAAAAGAAAGGGGAGATATGATGCTGATTGGGAATATCCTCAAGAAGATCCATCAAGAGCTAGTTTGGTAGAACACTTTCTCTTCAGAGCTTACGATATATCAGTGAAAACAGGTTTCCTTTTAAAATAAAAATGAAGAAGACGTGTTACCTGTTTCTGTATGTATTTTTCTATACATATATTTATATATATACACATATATGTTTGGGAAGGCCTCTGGATCAATAATTCTACACTCACACACCCTACAAACCTCAGGGAGAAGCAGCTGAATGTTTAAAAACAATTTTGAAACCAGTTCTCAAAGATCTTAAAGGCATTGAAGCCAAAGTAGAGGAGCATCTGCAATATTGTGTGTCTGTAACTGCAGTTAGTAAACACTGATAACAGTTTTATTGCATTTGTTTCCCTCTCTGCATTCCTTTGTCTCAGCCTCTGTGGTGGAAATCCTCCACTATTTTTAGCTTCTTTGGACTCAGCTAACAATGGAAGAGAAGACATTTACCAAGATCTGGAAAATGGGTCCTTGAAGAAACAAAGTCAGAGCTGGGGGCCTAACACATTTTGGAATAAGGCTGGTGCCAAAAAGGAAAAAAAAAAAAAAAAAAAAAAAAAAAAACCACCAGTTTCCTGAAGGAAATGAAGCTGGGGAAAAAAAGAACATAATTGCCAGTACCTATCCTATGATTGTTTTATATCCTGACAGAAAAGCAAGAGCTGTCCCAGAACAGAATGATCTCAAAGTAAGAAACTGCCTTTGCAGAAATGGCTGGTGTTGTCACAGAGTGCTCTGGAGGATTATAGCCTCACAAAGGAAGAGCTGGGAACCAGGCTGCTTTTGTTAGCTTTTGCAGGTCTTGTTAGTGCTAGAGAAAAATATTTATATTCAGGCATGTTCACAGAAAGAAGAGTCCTTAGCTTATATCTGTCAACTCTATGCAGGATTCTTCAGAGGGAGATTAAAGTCTGCTGACTTGAGCCTCATGAATGATTATGCTGTTTCAAAACACATGAATGCAGACATCAAAGCAGAGTCATCAGGAGAAGAGGATGTACCACCATCTGTAGGGAAGCCTGAAAGGCAATCAAATGGAACAAGATAACCAAAGAGAAATGAAGTTGGGTTGGGAATAGCCAACCACTGAGTCATCTAAAAAATGAAATAGAATGAAATAAAAGAGAAGCTCAATATGGTGCTTCAACATTAAGAGAGAATTTATTTTCACTGCAGGACAGTATGAGATTCCCAAATTACTTATTTCACACACAGACAGAAAGTTGGAACATTTCTCCCTTTTCCTCCTGATGTTCTCCAGTTAGACTCATAGAATCAGAGATTAATTTAAGTGGGAAGGCACCTTTGGGAGTCACCTAGTCCAACCTGCTGCTCATGGCATGGCCAGACTGATCAGATGATTCAGGACCTTGTTGAGCTGGGTTTTGAGTATCTCAAAGGATGGAGACCCCCACAGCCCCTCCAGGCATCTATTTAAGTGTTCAGCCACCCTCACACTGAAAAAGATTTTCCTTATATCTTATTGGAAATTCCCATGTAATGACTTGTGTCCCTTGCTTCTTGTTCTATCATTATGCTGCTTATTCAGGTGTACGCACAGTGTCACAAGCGAAATGACCACTAGCATTTTTAGATGAGGAGACTACACATCAGAATTGAGTCTTTGCAGGAGCTGGAGTTTGCTGATCCTGTGTTGCTGCAGAAAGAAAAAAGAGTGATTTTTTTAGTCCTGAACACAGGTAACTAAAAGGAGGGCATGAAATTTCTAGAGTAATTGTATTTCTCCTTTGCACTCTGACTCCTATTCTTCAGTGGTTGCTCTGTACTCAGCTATGTGTATGGGATGGTGTAGGAAGAAAGCCGCTTATTCCTAATCTTGACAATGGCACTGCAAGGCTTTCAGTAAGACTGTGGAGCTTTTGACTAAGCAATGATACCAGTTTAAAAAGTATGATTTGATTAAAATACAGGAAAATGCCAATGAAAGGAGATACACATACTTCTTTTGTTACCATTTCTCTACAACATACATGCTGACTGGCAATTTAGCCCTGATAAATATGTTTATACAGCAAACCACTGCAGCTTAAATAGCTCATTTTACAGACTCCGTGTGTGGAATCATGTTGGATGTATATAAGTGGTTTTAATAAAACTACAGAAACATAAAATAAACTGCCAACACAAATGCAATTTTAGAGGAACAGTTTATCTCCTGGCTTTGTACTTTTCCAACATGCAAAGCAAGGGAGATAAAGCTTGGTGATATTGATCTCAATGCCCAGTCATAAAAAATTAAAAGTTATCTGTCAGTAAAAGAGAAAAGAATGTTTTCCATTTTGCTTAGAGAGCTCTTGAGTGCTTGTGTGAATGCAATTTACAGCATTAATAAAATCCTCTTGCAAATATTATTTTCTTTTTATTGTTTCTTTTTCTTCCCTGATTTAATAAGATACTCTGTAGTGCTTACTTGACTGTCCTGCCTTTAGATGTGCTGGAATATTTAACCACAAGTTTGTGTATGTCACCAAGTCCAGGACACCAGTACCCCAACTGGTTTTGGGCTNCTCAGTTTAAGAAATGTCTGTTTCAATGAAAAGATTCCTTTGCACATGGTAAAGAAGACAACTGTCTAGAAGGTGCTGTTGTTTCCAAGGAAAACAGAGGCAGATATGCCTTGATCTTCATGAGGTTGATCCTTGTATTTTATTTTGTATTAGAGATCCATGCTAGTGAAGTGTGAAACCACTGACACTGGAGTTGGAAATTAAAATCATGTCTACTGACTGTGAAATCACCTTTTTCAGGAGAGCAGGCAGTCTTCAAATACCGTGGGTCTGGGAAGATCCACACAAAGCCATCACTTCATACAGTATGCGTAAACCCATCACTTACACAATATGTACAAACAGACCAAGAAGGGAAATAACCCCTTTGTGAAAGAAAGCATTGTGATACTGCATTGGCCGATGTGTAAACACAACTTACATGGGGTGGTAGGAACAAAATAGGAGCTCTCTGGGAAACTGCTATCTCTCAAAAGCCTACTCTTGCCCCAAAAGCCTACCTTCCCTTTCAGTGCCACTCAACAGTAGTACAGTTTATACCTTCTTTGAGGGTAATATGAAGAGCAAAGCTTTCTAAGTTGCTCTGTTTCTTCTTTGCTCCCCATCCTGCCCTTACATGTCCACTGCTCACTCTCCTGTGTATTTTGTTATCTCCCCCTTCCCCAGTAAAATACAAACTCCAAGGTAGCCTAAGAAGTCAATGTTCTCTCAGATGTTGTCACGGGTTTTTAATAAGGATCAGCTGTTTCCCTGGCACAGTAGTGCACTGCCTCCAGAAATTTACCAGTAATGGCAATACTCCCCACCCCCATGAATCCAGAAGCTGTTCTTCATCCTCGTTGTGGTTTTATTTCAGAAAGGCTATTTAAAACTTTAGTCACCAGAGCACTGCCATCTAGTGCTAATCCCTAGAAATGCAAGAGAAGTTTTGTAACTGCAGAGGTTCACACTGCTTGAGGGGGTGATGGCCACATCACGTAAAAGTAATTCAGAGACACAGTTGTAGCTGGAAGTTGAAAATAGCTGATGTAATTTGGTATAGGTTGAGACTGGAAGGCTTTGACAAGCTGAGAAAAGCGCCTGCTGTACGAACCTGCAGGCTGGATGAGAATGAATATCGGAGGATGCTGCAATTACATTTCTGCTCTTGGCATACCACACAACCATCAGATAATTACAATTGCAACACAGGGAACAGACCTGCAACCAAATACTGGGGACCCTGTTTGTCTGTGGACACAGTGATTTGCTTTAATGAATATTTAAAATTGCCTAAGATTCCCTACCCTGCTCTAGATGAGGGATTGTGTCACTGCAATTAGCTGGCTGTGCTGAGCTGTCTGACCAGTGTGCTTTTTTAGCCTGTTGCAGATGCAAAGCAAGCTTATTGCTAACCACCTGGGCCTGCCCTCAAACAGGCTTTGTGGCTTAGTGGTCAAGTTGTAACTCCTCAAGGCAGGGTAATTTGCTCCCCTTAGTTTCACCTTTCCAGACTCTCAAGATTATCTTATTTTTGTCAAATTTGATTGAACCTACCTTTGCTAAATATGATGGATTTGCTAAATACTTCCTTTAGCTGCCAATATGTAGCAGAAGTGGTGTAGAAATCAAACTGATTACAGCTTTTGGGGGAGACAGATTACTAAATGAAGATTACAGTGCTATTCTCAACTCCAGCACTAATTAAAATTTGAACTATGGTGTGGGAGGGTCAGACAATCAGCTGATGTAAACCAGCTGGGGCATTCTCAATGATGATGAACTGCACGGCCACAGTGTTGACTGAGTAAGCAAACAACATGATGGCATACCCTCCATATTATTTCATTTCATTTAAGCCATAGGCCTAAGAAACTTTTCCTTAATTTTCATGTATACAATCACTTGTACTACAAAATGTTTTTGTCTGTTTTACGGTGTAAATGATGGTTTACCTGTTGGCTTTTATTAAATGTTCTATTAAAGCAAAAAGGCTAGCATATGAAAAAGTAGATATCCATTACTGCTTTACAAATTTATCACCAAAGTCTTATTACAGCAGTACACATATAAAGCACCACACAGTTCTAGATGAAGCTCTGCAAACACACAGACTGGCACCTCTGTTGGTTGGCAATTCCAGCTAAGCAGATTTGTTTCTGACTGTTTGTGACAGCAACATCCATATTCTCCAGCGATGTTATTTTCAAGAGATCTGGTCTGATTTGTCAGATGCTCAGAACTGCTTGGGAAAGTCCCAGAAAACCTGTGCAAACAGTTCTAAGTCAGCATTCAGACTCACTCACCAGGGGTGGGAAGGAGGATTTTAATTGCAGAAGCTGTCAGTTGATTGTTTTTTCCAAAGGACTGAATACAGAGCAGTGCCTAGTAGGGGCAGCACTGACAACCCACACTTGTGTTTTATGTGCCACTAGTATCGCACAGGCATGGAGAAGCCCATTAC
>VYZV01016755.1:0-15319 GCA_013401275.1 Pandion haliaetus
CAGTCCCGCGACCGGAGTATTTTCGGCTTTCCCCTTACGTAACGAACAACAACAACAGAAAATGGCCATTGCCCAATTCTGTTATTTTGCCAAGTCACTTCGGCATTGCAGTGGCAAAAGCCGTGGGTGGACGTCCCATACTCTGGGGTCAGTCGGCTTGTGCTCTGTCCTCGACAGGAGCATAGCTTGAAAGTTGCTGGTGATAACTTGGCTTTCAAGAGGAGGTGATTTTTGTGTGTGGCTAAAATGGCCCTCTAAGTACATGAAACCAACATCACTGTGCTTGTGACCAATACCTCCAAAGTCCAAACTGAGTACCCCAGCCACTGTATGTTCAGTATACCTGCCGTAGGTAGTAGCAGCAAAGTATTTTAAAAATTTGATATTCTTGATAACATGTGTAAACTTTTCTGCTACTTGATTGTTGGGGTCAAGTACAGCTTTGATCGTGATGCTCTCATGGAGTTGCTTACTGTTGTGTTAAGAACAACACAATTTTTTTTTCTTGTCCTTGTAACTTGAATGATTGCACTTGGTTTCGTAGTGTTCACTCCTGTGTATGTAACCTACTTTGAGTCATCTTTGCCCTCCTCAGTAATTAATTCAATCCAGAGTCTCATTTAAAATATTGCTATGTGCATCACTTTTACGGTCCTTATTCAATCAAAATGTTGACTTTGATGGGAAACTTGAATGAAAAAGGATTCGAGTTTTGGCCCAAAGACCTGAAATAAACCAACAAGTTCAAGGTTTACTGAATAAAGATCCTTAATATCATTGGCACTGACAGTTATTGTTACAAAAGTTCTCACATTACAGATGTCTTTGCTGAAGTGCTAACACTCTTTAGAATGATCTGCCTCTATTTTCTGTTTTTGTTTACTTTACAGTTTTAACCCACCTTGCTCTCCAAAGGACTCTTAGCTAGCTTTTAAAATATCCAGCTTCCTGGATTTGGCTTCAAAGCTTCAAGTTTCTGCTGTGTGGGTTTTTTGTTGTTGTTGTTGTTGGTTTTTTTTAAAGGAACTGATCCAAAAGGTGTCAAAAAGCTTAGAGTCTTCCCATGAGCAATATGAACTTACATGACCTCCTCACAGTTAAGCTTATCCTAAGAAGGAAAAATATTTGCCATATTTTGGCCGAAATTTGTAGAATAAGCAGACATTCTTTCTATTGCAATAAAGTCTACACAGAGTCTGTGAAAGATATCAGTAGAATGCTGGTTTTTTCAATCATTTATCTTGAAATAAAACTCATAAATAATATAAACCTTTAGCTCACTTAAAATTGACTTATTTTAACAAAGTTATGCAAACTATCCTTATGCAATATTTTTTTCCAGACAGCAATCTAGCTGCTGTTATAACATCACTATGATGCAATAATATGAACAATAAAATCCTCTGTTTGAGTCTTATTACACACTGTTAAGCAATGTATCTGACTCATCAGCTTAATTGACTCTTCTAGGTGACCTTGCCATGATCGTTACAGCCAGTTATGAGATATAAATGTGCTTAGGGTATGTAATAGGAAAAAAATGCAAATAGATGGCCAATTCCTGCAGTCTGTTCTAAAAGAAAATGACAGTTGATTTCCATGTTACAGCATTTTACGATGTTTGAAAGTAATTTTTTAAAAAATCTGATTTTTTTAAAAAAAGATATCTGTAACTGTCTAATACTGATGCTAAGCATGACGGTCAAGATTGTGTAAGCAAGGGCATACTTGACTCAAAATGTGATCAAAGCAACATTCTTAAAAACTTGTTGTATTAAAAGGTAGATCTGAAATGAATTATTAAGACCTCCTTAGATATCCTTTTTTTTCCTGATTCATGTGTTGAGTTGATCCATGTCCAAATTAGCATACTATGAGACAGAGTTGGTGACAGATACTGCACAAATCTCTCTTCTGTCAGAAAGAATGCTTTATTTAAGACAGGGGTGTTTTTTTCCCCTTTCTTGAGTTGTTCCATCTTGGTGTAATTTTCAGTCTGTCCTGAAGTATTTGAATAATTAACTAGCTTTTGCCACAGAGGTGACTGCACAGCAGTTGGCAGTGTAAGTGCCAGTGCTGCAAGACTTCCTCTTATGAGTGGAAAGCAACCCAAGAAAGAAAATGGTGCTCAGCATGGGTAGTGGTCTTCCTGCCTGGACCATCTCACAGAACTGGAGCTCTAAAGATTGCTATTCCTCTGTTCTGTTTGCAGTGAGTGGTAGATACCAGCATATTACAGGCGGTGTTTGCTTTACATACTTGTACTTCAGTTGTTATGTAACAAGATGCATGTTTAGAGCATCAGCTGGGATTAATTGACATAGTTCTGATGCCTTTAAATAGCACTATATAAATTTAGGTCAGCTGAAGGTCTGGTCCATGCTTGGCATTTTAAGAACACAGTTCAATAATAGAAAGCCATTTGTTTTCAGAATAATTAACATTTGATTTTGCTGGGGGTTTTTTGTTTGGTTTTGTTTTTATTTTTTGTTTTTTCCCCATGGTTCTTAACTGGGGGAAAGCTGAGATCATCGTTCCAGAACATTGTTACTATTAAATTACAGCTTTTTGCAGGCTAGTTTTTCCTGCTGTCAAGTAGTTCTTGAAATGAGAAGCTGTCATAGTACTGTAACTTCAGTAACCTTTGTTTCTACTGGGTTTTTATTTAAAATACTGGAAAGTGATGTGATATTTAAAATGGCATGATTTATATACACATACTATATATATTATATATATGTAATTAAATATTTATGCAAGTTATATATACAGTTCCTTTGCTTCTGTTTTATAGTTTTTCCTGGCACTTTGAGTAACATTCTTAGATTCTGTTCCCCACCCCATACCCCACCCCCCTTAAATCAGACCAGTAAACAGCTTATTTTGGAAAAATTGAACAGATCAGATAGAATCATACTGTCTTCCTAGGGAAATGGATGAAAATAAAGGTCAAATTCGCACCTATTAACCTTGACTGACCTTTTTGAGCAACAGCTACTTTTAACATATGTTTTGTGCTCTCCAAATAATTTTATTTGCATAATTTGTGTAATTTACCTTTGGGAAGCAGGCTGTACTTTAATGAGTTAATTTGTAGTTATTAAGATAAACAGTAACTTAAGTAATTTTCCTAACAATGAAAGCCTTTTTTAAAAATTACATATGACATCAGCTTTCTGGGTACAGCTTGGAGGTGGGTAATACAAAGGTGCAATAGTGTTCCAAGTTCCATGGTGATCTTATTTTTTTTATATTTGATTGAAAATTGAAGTAATAAATTACTTTTGATGTTCCCAATGGACTGTATTGTGTAGACATCTCCCATTTTGTTCTTTTGATAAGATGATCAGCATCTTAGCAAAAATGGGTCATCTTGTACAAAGCTACCGTCATCAGTGTTCCACTGACCTAATTACACGTTGATCCTGAAACTAAGCACTTAAGATGCCCATGAAGTTGTAAGAAAAGGGAACTGTGTACAGGATCAATAGTTCTGCATTGTTCCATGCTGTTGTAATGGATTCATGGTCTCTATGAGTGCAACTATATAATGGCAGTAATTGGTGGTAACATTTGTATTGTAAATGCTTTTCCCCTTTGTGACTGTGGATAACCTGTCCATCATAGCATAAAATGCCATCACCTAGTTTTTTTTCCAGAAAGTTTGAACCTCATTTGCTCTACATTGCCTGGACTTTCTTGCCTGCAAATCTGTCCTAGGGATAATATCACTCTTCCAGTGGAGCCAGCATTAAAGCTCTTCTTTAACAGGAACATAATTTTACTAATGGTGCTAGATAAAAGGCAAGAAGTATGTTGAAGGATTTCAGTGGAGGTTGGAATGGGGCCACATTCTCTGTTGGAGAGGATTTATGAATTATGATAGACCTGAAAGGCGCATAATTTCATAGCGTAATTTTTGTCTGTGAAAAGTGGTAGAGATAGAGTGGCTCCAAAGTATTTCAGCAGTGTTTAGGCAGGCTGTGCATTCACCACCTAAGCTTAAACTCAGCCTCCTGTCCTGAGTATGCAATGAGGAGGATATTTTTTCTGTACCTCATAAAAGTCTGGAGACAGATAGCAACTGTTTTTAAAACACTTTGAAGATAAAGTGCAAACTGTAGTCTTCAGTTTTTCAAAGTCTGGAATGCAAACTGGTCATTTTGGTATCTGTGAGCAGGATCTACACCAGCTCTTCTGGTATGTAGACAGATTTTCAAAACAGATAATCTGTGACAGAATGGTAGCAGTAATATCATTAATAATACCTATGCAAAACATGGACAACAACAACTAAAAATATGCACAGACACATATCAATAGGAGCTTTTACTGTTTTTGCAGTTTACCATATAGTGGTGATGGTGACAGGGTCGTGGTTCTTTTTTAAAACATAAAGTGTAGTTAGCCATTATTTTCTTCCATTTTTGAAGGACTGAAGGAGAAATTTTTTGAATGCATGGTGATACAAAAGTGAATTGTGTTTGAGCATCCACCTGCTAGAAATGGGATTTCATAGAATGACTATGAAAATGTTAGAGCAATAAAATTGAACAATTAGTTATCTCATTCTAGGACGTGTTTGAAAAATTGTGCTTGGAGGTAGCATGAATTATTTTGCTAAACACAAAAAATAATACGCAGTTACTCTGTGGGGAAACATACTTACATGGGGATGCCCATGTGCATTCTCTAAAGCAGAAATGATTTAGGTAATTAAATTACAGAGAAGAGAGAGAGGGAAAAGATTGTGGCCCTGTCCTTCAACCTTTTGAAACATTTCAATTATTACAGTGTGAATACAGAAATCCCCAGGATCAGATCCTTAATGTACTATTTTGACACAATCAGATCACTTAAGTATTTTTTAAGTCCATAGATAAATTAACTTTTCGTGATTTCTGCATACATAATTTCTTGCTTCAATAGCATGAGTTCTATACAACAGTCTCATTAATACTTGGATCTGGGATTGTGTGCTGCTTCTGTTGAAGCCAATGGCAAAATTGCTGTGGGAGCAAGACTTGGTCTGTAATTAAGTTAATAGGGTTGAGTGTTATTACATTGTTGAATTGGCACTCAATGCCATTAACATCAACCAACCAAAAAAAAAAATCTTTAGCAGTGACTAATGTAAGGCAGTATTAAATGTTGGTTTTATAACACTTTATGAGGGAGTGATAAAGCAATTGAAAAATTAATCATAAGGGAAAATACTGGAATTTGAAATATAGTCAGAGGATTCATTACAGTTCATTAGTTTATGTGTAAATACTGATGTTTTCCAGTGGAATTATAAAATGCAAGTGAAGTGAAATGGCTGGTTTCATTGAAGGCATTTTGCCATTATCATCAGATGGATTTGATTTGTTTACAGACTCAGCATTGGGCTGATCCACATGGAGAAGTATTAATAAACATGGGCTTTGCCTCCTGTTTGTAAAGCAGCAATTCCAGTTACCATGATAAAAGTGCTCAAGGAAAATGTGGAAAGAGCTAAAGATTTAGTGTTGTTTTGCTAGTTCACTAAGTGATGGCATTAGAACTAACTACATAAATAGCAAACCAGTAAGAATATGTCAGTGGGTTACATGTCTGTCTTGACAGCTTCACTGATGGACTCTGGCAGAGAGCAAAGTTGAATACTGCATACAAAAACATGGTTGTTTTGATACACACTTAATATTTGCTGTAGACTTGCATGCTACTTACGTTCTGTCTATTTGAGCCAGGAACAATGTGTACAGGAGGGAGGCTGGCCAAAACAGGAGTTGTCAGTGCTACAGCGAGCAGACCGTACACTGTGATGGCCCAAACTGCAGAAGTTCTTTGGAACAAGGGACATGAACTCTGCGGGTTGTTGGGTTGCTAAGTGCAGCTCAGTGCCAGTGTTGGGCTGCAGGAGATTACATCTGGACATGCAGTTGAGTTTTGACTGATACATAGATGGTCATACTGATGAACTATGCCATTAGTCTACACTCATTTAGGAAAAGAAAACCAAACCAACAACTTTTTCCTAATTATCATTATTAGTAGTATTTTTCCTAGATTGCAGTGTTGGACAAATGCCAAAGTGGGATCACTTTGAGCTGGTGACTATACAGATAGACATAGTTCTCATCCTGAAACAGTCTTGTTGAAGACTAAACATTATGCTTCTATATCATGTGGAAATGGAAGATTGGAATATAAGAGGGAAAAAAAGTTGTATTAAATCTGTGTAGGTATAGTTTCATTCTTCTAAAATATGCACAAATCCTGAGTTTATAAGTACTTCCTTGCTGTTGCTACTGTTTCAAGTAAGCATACATGTTCCAGGGTGTATGGCAGATAAATAATAGAAAATGATGATGTATGCATATTTGTATTCCTTTTCTAAGAGAGTAAATATTTTTGTTTGGGTTTGAGTGTAGCTTTCTAGTACTGTTAAATTCAGTAAGACCTCTGTATCGGTAAGGCCTTGAAATGTCACAAAAGTTGTTTTGAACCGTTTTGACTCCAGTGGGAGTTGGCTGAGATGCATACTAAGAGACAGGTGAAGATTTCAGTATGCATTTCCTCAGAAACACAGAAGTTGTTGATGATACAAGCTAACACAGTGATTGTAGCATATCAAGACAATTACAGATCAATAGCTGTGTGTTCCAAATGCTACAGGATAATGAAATAAAATCCCAGTATTTTTCTTCTTTTAATGTGAAGTCATGTTACAGAGACTGAATATTCTACAGATGCCACAAAAATTCAGGTAGTCTTGTCTTTTTTTTTATTTTTTTAAATTCTGTGTGTTCAACATGGATTTTTTTTTTTTTTTTTAAGTATTGGGTTGCACTAGATTTAAAATGGTATGCATATTAATTAAGCAATTGATTACATGTAGCAGTGAAATGGACAGAATGGCTCTACAGCTTCTTCAGCAAATATAATTATACTGAATGTTTGGACAAACCGATGTTGCTTTGTTGTGGGGTTTATTTTTGTATTAAAACCTCATCCAGCTCCTATTTAACTTGCCAGAAAACTCCCTTCGACTCCTGTTTGAATGTTGGATCAGGATCTAACTATGTAATTGCTTGGATATTAGAGATACATTTCTCCTTTACAAACATGGCAATTTGTGGTGCTGCTTTTGCACCAAAAAGTTAGGTGCTGTCTTTGGTGTGGCTGACTTCTAACTATTTTCCACTAAGGCAGTATTATCGAAGACAAATAGTTACATGTCAGTAATTAACCACGGACTTTAGGAAATTCTACTTAGCTGTTCTATTAAATGTGTTAATTTTTCATGACAGAAGAGTTGGCATGGTTTGATGGAACAGAACCCAGCTTGAAACCTGAGTCTTTATGACCCTGGTTAATTGTTATTACATCACTCACTCCTCTTTGCCTTCTGGAAAAGACAAGAGAAACTGGCAGAATACAATTCATTAATTCTTTTATAACTTTCCCAACTGATAATGTTAAAATTATTTTCATTAGTCATTGTAAAAACATTCCCAATAAATAGTGACATTAATCTGAAGTGGCTGATTTTTTTTTGTTATGCAGGCAAGAATCATTGCTGACTCAATAGTCAGTTCTATAAAAGCACTTGGCATACTACATTTATTTTACCAGGAACATGACTGACTGTGGAAAATGAGATATTGAGAAGCGATATCTCAAATCAAGACCAAATGATTTGAGAATAAAGTATTTTTGCATTAAGAGGGACTAAATAAAACAAAGGTCAATTTAAATGCTAAGTTCAAATTTAATGATTAAAATGTCTGAAGCTAAAGGTTAAGCTAGTTTTCCTTTGTTAATGGTAAGACTTTTAGATCTAAAATTCTATTCCAATGCAAACACTGTTTTCTAAAGGTGCACATGCCTCAATGGTATTAAACTTTACTTTGATGTAACAAGACTATTTTTCAAATGCAAATTATTAATGAAATATTATTTCTCTAACATATTTTTCAATACTGATTTTAAAGTTCTCTTTGTAAGAGACAAGAAAATATATTACATAATACATTTTTTTTCCTTGCCACTATTTTTGTAATAGGTATTTGCCTAAATGATGTGTGTGCATTTATTAGTTTGAATTTATATGATTGATCAAAAAGGCATTTTAAAATTCCAAGTGTGTGTGTGTGTATAAACATATCTATTTTTATAGGATGCAAAACCAATAATTAAATCTTTAATAGCTTTAATGGATAGTGCTGTTATTTTAAGACAACAGAAAGTACTGCAGCTTCTCTAAATCAGCTTATGATATTTTTAATCCATGAAGGACCCAAATAAATAGCATTTCTAAGTCATACACCACAGCTGTTTTAGAAAAGATGCTTTAATGTGGAAGAACAAGATACTTTCTAGTGCTGCTCAACATGCCTGGTGTCCTGCAGTGTTGAGTGTTCAAGGTTTAGGCTGGTCAGTAATATCATGGAAAGTTCTGCGACAACATTACTGTAGGATCAAAAATGAAATATTTTTTTACTGATTTTTCCTTTGATCATATTGTGTTTGTTTTGGAAGCAAATCTGCTACCTAGGTATCATAAAGCTTAGAATATCAGTTGTTTCCATGTTGAGCTGTCTTTGTATTACAGCAGGTTTAATGAACCAAATGCTAGTCTAAGCTTTTTATCAAAAGCTGCTTTTATATGTCCTGAACCAGCAATTCCTAAACAGTAATCAAATTCTCTATTTATTCCAGGTTTTAAAGAAGATTCCCATTGCCTCTGCTAAGAAAATTGGTTCTAGAGTTCTGTCTGAGAATATGAAAGAGAAGGAATAATGTGCGTGGATTTAAAATCACTGCATTTATCAAGTTGTGGAGTGAGAAGTACTGGGGAAATAGCTTGCTCTGTTGCTCATTGTAGATCTATTACAAATTGTTTCTGATGCAGCTGAGAAAAATGCAGACCCTTAAAAAGGAACACGGACCTGTTGACACAAGTAGCAATGTGGACAAAATCATGGTACTTAAGTCTACCTTAGCTGAAGTGTCTGAAGAATTATCTACAAATGAAGATATACTACTTACTGAAGCAAGTAGTGGAAAAAGCAAATCTTCAGCTTGCCGGAGAAAGCGAGAATTCATTCCAGATGAAAAGAAAGATGCTATGTATTGGGAGAAAAGGCGGAAAAATAATGAAGCTGCCAAAAGATCTCGTGAAAAACGACGACTGAATGACCTTGTCTTAGAGAACAAACTAATTGCACTGGGAGAGGAGAATGCCACTTTGAAGGCGGAGCTGCTTTCGTTGAAGCTAAAGTTTGGTTTAATTAGTTCTGCAGCCTATGCCCAAGAGATACAGAAACTCAGTAGCTCAACAACTGTGTATTTCCAAGACTACCAGAGTTCCAAATCAAATATTAGCTCATTTGTAGATGAACATGAACCATCTATAGTTGGTAGCAGTTGTATTTCTGTCATTAAACATTCTCCTCAAAGCTCAATGTCCGATGTGTCTGAAATACCATCTGTAGAGCATACTCAACCAAGTCGTATACAAAGCAACTGCAGAAGTCCTGAAAATAAATTCCAGATTATAAAACAGGAGCCCATGGAACTAGAGAGAGAGCCAAGAGATGACAGAGGTTCATATAAGGCATCCATATATCCAAACTACATGGGAGCTACCTTTAATGTATACTCACATTCTCCTCCTCTCTTGCAAGTTAATAGGTCCTCCAGTAATTCCCCCAGAACGTCAGAAACTGATGATGGTGTAGTTGGAAAGTCATCCGATGGAGAAGATGAACAGCAGGTTCCTAAGGGTCCAATCCATTCCCCAGTTGAACATAAAAATATTCATGCAACAGTTAAAGTTCCAGAAGTGAATTCTTCAGCTTTGCCTCACAAGCTTCGAATTAAAGCCAAAGCCATGCAAGTTAAAGTGGAAGCAATGGATAATGACTATGATGCAACACAGAAATTGTCATCGCCCATTGACATGTCCTCAAAAAGACATTTTGAGCTTGAAAAACATGGTGCACAAAACTTGGTGCATTCTTCTCACACTCCTTTCTCGGTTCAAGTGACTAACATCCAAGACTGGTCACTTAAACCAGAACTCTGGCATCAGAAGGAACTCAATGTAAAAATTCAGAGTGGCTGCAAAACTGGAGTTGTTGAAATAAAAGACAATATCTACAATGTCTCTGAGTCAGATAACCTATATTTGAAGCAGGGCATAGCAAACTTATCTGCAGAGGTTGCTTCACTTAAAAGACTTATAACTACACAACAAATCTCTGCTTCAGACTCTGGTTAAGTTACTACTGAATAAAGGGTTATTGTTTTAAAGGATGTCATTTGCAGTAGATCAATATGTTTTGTATTATGCTGAATTTTCACTGGACTTGTGATGTCATTTCACTGTAACGTTCACATAATGTCTGATTGGTGTCTTTTTGTGCACAAATTATTATGAAGACTAGGTTGTGTTATGATCACTATGCCTTGTGTATAGTCAAGTAGCCTGTACAAAGGCTGTATATAGTGAACTTAATTTTCTTTCTGTTCTTCTACTATAAAGCCTGCAAGTTACCAGTTACAATAAAATATTGGTGACAAACACAGAACACCTACTCCAGCTCAGTTGATTTTATGAACTTGTAAATAAGTTGTTAATTAAAAACTGGCTTTTTCTTACACTGTGCTCAACTTCACTTACATGTTTGGTTTTTACAGCCTAACAACCAAATTACAATTTACAACATCTGCAATTCTTCTGGCCACCTTTTTCCTTAACAAGTTTTTTAGAAGAGAATAGAAATAAAGTGAATATTTATAAATGAAACAGTACCAATTTATAGCCTTAGCCTTCTTTAACTTACCTATTAGTTGAAGTCAACCAAAACCCTCACAAATTCTAACCCAGTTAACTATCTAATATCAACAACCTTTTTTCTCCTTCTATCTCAGATGAGACAGTAATGAGTTTCCTGAACAGTTTATTGTCATGAACTGTATTTTCACTTATATATAACTTGGTGTTTTAGATGAAATTAGTTAAGTTGGACTTGTGCATCTGCAAAGTTTTCAGAGCCTTGCAGTGACAGAGTTGGAAAAACCACCATCTTTGCCAAGGGGTGACTTGTGTGTGCAAGGGCTGCAGGCATGGAAAGCAGCATGCACGAAGGCTGCATAAAAGAGTCTGTCCCTCTTGCATACCATGGCTCTTTCCATGCAGACCGTGGGCCACCTGTAGATGAAGGATGAGGCTACCGGATCTGTAAACTCTGAGCTCACCTAGGCAAATATCTACTTGAGGGGCAGGCAATACTAGTAGCAGAGTCAGAGGAGATCATCTGCTGTTTTAGTTCCCAGTGTGGGACATAATGCAATTGTAAGTATGAAGTAAGTCTTACCACCAATTCAGCCTTGGTTTCAATGGCTCAGTCATCTGAACTGGGATACCCTGGCTCACTGCAGGGCATTTTGAAAGAACTTCTTAAATGTAAAATAGAGACTATGTGAAGAACTGCACAATCCAGACACCGCTACCCCCTTACAATTTATGCAGATGTTAAGTTCTTCAGTTGATGACTGGACAGGGCCATAGTGCTCCTTGTCTTTGAGAAGAGCCGTTGAACCATGTTGACTAGAATTGGATCACATGTCCTTGGTTTGGCTTACCAAAGTCTTTCATTTTAAAATTAAAAATAATTTATAAATAGAGCATAGACTTGGCAGAGGTTCTTTTCATGATACTTTCCCCTTCTTTTAACATACTAACATACTAATAAATCAGACTAACAAATAAGCTTTTCCTGAAAAGGCTTTTTATTAATTGCCATACTGTATAATGAATGGAACCTTTCCATAGACTTAAAATACTAGTTAACAAAACAATATGTAGGTATTGTTTTTTAAATTCATACTTGACTTGAGAGGAAGTTTGTCAATTTTTTGGGGATATGAAGAGGAGTCTGAGTTACTCCTGATAGCTCTGAAGCTTGGTCCAGCAGTCAAGGCCATGGCAGAACTCCCTGATGTCAGCAAGGCCAGGATTCACTTCTGTACCTTTTCAGGAGCTGATGATTCACAGCCATGTTCTGGGAGGACCTTGGCACAGAAATCACTGGTACTTTCTGAGCTTTTTTGAGCCTTCTAACTGCTGTGCTGTATTTGTGGCATTCAGAGTTAATAAACTGTTATTCTTTTTTCATGCCTTAATAATACAATAGACCCCATAGCTGGGCTCTGTATGTATTTGGTAATTAATATAGATGACATTTCAATGTTACTGAAAATAAGCTCAGGATTATTGCATGAAATGTAAAAATTTGCATTGAATGATGGGGATATGAGACATGAGGCAGTGATTGCTACTGTCTCTCTGCTTGCTAAGTATCTTCTGTAAGCAACAATAAAATTCTTTAAATATTTTGCATATTATTTATCACATGTAATGTGTTCAAGGAGAGGACTTAAAACTCTCAGTGTTGCCATCTGTGTAAGCCTAGGTCTATTGGTTTTTTTTCCATTTCTTGTTACAGTTGTTTGTCATAATGGAAGAATGTTGTCCTCTTTCTAGCTCATTATATATTTTGTGTATCTGTTTTGTGCAATTAATACTTAACAGTAATGATGTAGTTAATTTGTTGAAGGATGTCATTGCAAGAAAGTTATAGCATGGAGCTTAGGAGCACAATCAGATGTTATTTATACTCCCTTTATACCTTAGTGTTATGCTTCATTTGAAGAAAGAAATAAATAATTTGTCTTTTGTTCAAAACCAGATCTAATTACAACATGGTTTTCTATTACGTTCATCGTCCCAGTCCAACACAGAGGTGTTGGCTGCAGTTGATGGCACACCTTCCTGTGCTGAAGTTGCTATTTCTGCAGCTAATATTTGGAGTATCGTCCAGAGGTGTTGCAAAGTTACAAAACACAGGAGCGTGGGTGGTACACACAGAGCCCCATTCTTGGCTACAGTTGCAAACTGGCCAGGTGAAACTCTCAGCTGCTCACCTGCAGTAAATGTGGCGTAGATGGCCTCCTCACCCAGAGACCCTCACCCTCCTCACCTGTCTTTAGCCTGCTTTCTGTCAGGACGTGGTACTGGGAAAGACGGAGGGTCACACTGACTGGGGGGAGGGAGAGAACACAGTGGGACTCTGCTCCCCTGCTCCAACTTTCAGCGGGTACATAGTTAACATAAGTGTGTGACCGGAGGAGCTGGGGAGTCACACAGCTGTGCCCTTCCAGCCTGCCTTCCCTGTACTGCAGAAAACAGATTCGGCCTCCAGGAAAAGAATATCCTTGGCTGGCCTACTAGTCTCTCCTTCTGGAGATCAGAAGGTTGGTTTGAGCACAAAATGGGCTTTACCTAAATGAATATGAACTGGTATCACATCTCCTAACTTGCAAAAACTCTTCGAAGCTCAGCAATTAACTGACAAAACAACATTAACCATGCTGAAAGTGGAATCTTTCTCATGTGAAGGGACATGGTGACTACAAGGCAACTGAAAAATGACTGTAGAGCGTGCCTTCCAATGAGACTCTTCAGGAAGACCACATACAGAAACTGGGAGCTCCAGAGACTTACCAATACAAATTGTCATTTTTCATCGGAGCACAGGAATTACCATGCTAGACTAGTTTGGCTAGCCCCGAACTTTGCCTGTGATAATCGTTAGTATGAAGGGCTTCATGGAAAGTTTTAAGAACTGTCCATGGCAAGTAACTGCTGATTAGCAAGGTAAATTTTTTCCCAGTGACATCAACTGGTGGCTAATCAACACTGTGAACAGGTCCTCTGTTAAATTTGCCCAACTTAATTATTTATAAACACAGTAATATACGCTTATGTTCTATCAACACCTACATTTTGGTACGTTCAAAGATTGAATGTGAATATGCCCACATGTATACCAAGCCCATACAAAATGTTTTTCTGAATTCCTTCAGCTCTCTGCCTTCAGTAAAACTTATATATTGCATGGGATACATTTAGATTTTATTAATATTCTGCACAGCCAAATATCCCCTTGTTTGTGAACAGGAGACAGGTAACTGGCAATTCCTGGTTAATTGCTTATTATTTTGCATGTTTTCATTAAGGCCCTTATGTCTATGTGAGCAGTTTATGAGACTAAAAACATTTGTTTGCTGCAGAACTTAACAGAAATGTAAAATTGCACCATAAACACATTTGGGAAGTTTTATTAAAACACCAACTTCTAAAAATCTTTTCTACTTACTAGCACATAAATACACCATTGAAAATAGGCAGTATACAATGAATTTAGCAGAAAACTCAGAGGATCTAATTAATATGGCCTCTATTAACACCATATTGTTTTAAAAATAGTTTTTACAGTTTATTGCACAATATGAGCTTGGTAGCTACAAGAATACAACACAATTTTTGGTATTTACTGCATAAGAACGAGTAGCACATATTGTTCCATTACAGTGCCAAATTAAAAGTTAAAAATACTAGGCCAAATCCTAACTAAGGCTTTCAACTCAGTGTTAGATTCTTCTTTCCTTAATGAAGCAGACTTTTTATATGTGCAATAAGGGACTGACTTTTACTCAAAAAGAGTAACAGTACCAAGACATAATCTTTACGATTCACCCATGGCATGGACTCCTACTGATTCTCGTGTCTCTAAGGTTAACTTCCTTGTGACACAACAGTGATATATGACTCACTTTATTCATATCACTGGAGTTATAGGGAACTCGCTCATGTACAAAAGAGAAGGCAGCCAGATATTCAACTATTATTTAATGACAGCTCTAAAAGGACTCAGTGAATTATGAGCAAAAGCTCAGAGTAGAGCTGTAGTGTTTATTTGCTTGACAGAGAAAGCATCAGAAGACATTTGGTTTAGGACTCCAAAAAATAGCAGGAATGCATCTATGCTTTTTATGATCTGACCAGCTATTACCTGCGTGCTAGTCCCAACGGCTGTGACTAGAGTTATGGTAATTCCTCCTGCTTAAACACAAAGGAGCTCCACAGGCTTACAAGCAGAAGTGCTCGGGAAGACCAAATGCAGGTCCTGCAACTCTGCCATGATTTTATGTGGGTTTTAACCTCCTGCACACAAACATCCTTCCCGCTTGTACTGCATCTTGGAGAGATCTGATCTGAGAAAGCCTGCATTAGTCCAAAGGTTCTGGGGAAGCTAAATGGCCATGTAATACTACCAACATTCAGATAATGTTATGGGTTTGCGTGGCGCGGTTTTCCTTGGTGGCAGGGGAGGGGGGCTGCAGAGGCGGCCCCTTTAAGAAGTTGCTGGAAGAATTCGCTGCCCCAAAATGTCGGACCCGCGTGCCAAAATGTCGGACCCGC
>VYZV01016756.1:1730-18404 GCA_013401275.1 Pandion haliaetus
TTACTGTAAGCAGGGGCTCAATTTAACAACAAACATTCTAAATACAACCAAATGAAATATCAGATACACACAGAATATAGTTTAACAAGATAGGACACGTGATCTCTTCTGGCCTCAAATATGCAAATCTGCAGTGACCTGCTCTAATGATGATCAGCTTTCACTGCTCTTCTCCAGAAGAGTACCACTTTTCCTACCATTGCTCCTCATCCTGTTATTTATTGAGTTTTGTTTAATGCTGTGCTTTTCATGCTTAGCATGTGATATAGCTCTATGCAACAGCAGCACACAAACACCTTTTTTGCCTTTTGAGAATACTGTGCCCCTGTTCTTTAAGAACTGGACATTTAGAAGAGATAAAATACTGAAATGTGAAATCTAGCCACCAAAGGGAAAAGACAAACTCTTTTTTTTTTTTTTTTTTTTTAGATAATCCTGGGGGGCAAAAACTAACCAGGCTCAATTTTTAGGGGAAAAAAAAGTACTAATTCTTGTGACAAAGTTATTCAAAGTCAAAGATTTCAGTCTAGGTGTTTTTTTGTATTTGAAGTATGACATTTATTTTTTTTGTATGCAATTGTTCTGAAAATATTTTGATGAGTTACAATTACCTTAAATCATAGACAAAAGCATCCTCACTGAACACTACAGATTAAGTTAAAAATCTATTTTTCCTTTAGGCAAAGTGGCTAGTGCATAGCTAACAATAAAGTAATGCATGAATTTCAGTTCTGTATATCCTTTCAGTGCTCCTGTCCATTAATTAGCCATTGATTCGAAAACATTGATTTTCCTGATAATGGTTTTATGTGCAGTACGATGAACCTCATTAAATTCCTTTTATTTCACATGAAAAAGTGGATCACACCTTCACATTTATTTAAACAAACTCAACTGAAAGCAGTATGTTGATTTTTTCCTTCATTTTATACTTAAAGATTTTCTGTTGCTTCTGTACATAAATGGCTAGCCTGGTATATTACAGGATGAAGTTTCTAACCTCTTTTTCAGTACAGTAAACAATATACAGTTGTAAGCAAAATTAACTTCCTTAATGGCAATATTTATGTTGTTTTCACATGCCCTACAAAATAGCTGTACATAACACAGGGAAAGAATTTGCTGTGGCCATTATAATGNAAACAATATGGTAAACTTTTGACTCCTATTTCATCTCCTACAGTTGAACTCTGGCAACACAAAGAAGAAATATAGCAACCAAGTGCTGGAAGTTTTAAAGAAAAAATGCCTTTTATTTAAGAAAGCTTCTGTACCTACTCCTTTACCTTCACAGTTCAGATGTGGAGGGTGAACTCATGGGAATGCAATTTATATACTCCCCCTCAAAATTGACCAACTGACTTCAGTGACAAAAAGTCATATATATATATATATATAAAAATAATCTAATAGAACCGTGTATGACTACAGATACACAAGTTGAAGTTTCTATTGTAAATGTCACATTCCAACACCCAGGAAAGCTAACAAACTGCTATACTTACCAACTTTGTGTATTGTTTAAAGTACACCTATTTAAAAACCAAGAAATAATATTTCTTCATATACAGCTTATGTATTTCATAGTTCTACAGAGTGTTCTGCCGCCTATTTAAATACTCTTTAGAACTCCCCACACAATAATCCCATCTATTACTAAACACAATAATTTCTAATGCATATATTTGGCTAAAGAAGGTTTTATTAGCTCAGTTTCTGATTTAGTATGGTAATTAAGTGCATGACTACCTTTCAGTCCCTTGGCCCTATTTCCATGTCTATCATTAGTCATTTTTGGATTAACTTACTGAACTAGGAACTTGCAAAGATACTGAACTTAGAAGAATACCAGAGCCACTCTAATATGTATTCTAAAAGGAGCCACCAGAACATATCAAAGTGCAGTGCCAGACAGTATTCCAGAACAAGCACGTCCTTGTGGAAAAATGTACTTCCATGTAAGAACTGTCCAAAGCTGTGAAATCACAGGGTAACTCGCATCTGCATCAGAGCCTTGTACATCTCTTAACTGAAGAAACCAGTGAAGTGTCATATTATTAAATCGTAATGAATCACTTCTGTCACAAAACGACTTTGGAAAGATATCATGGTTGATAATAAAATAAAGCAGATTTCTTAAAGAGAAAGTCTTGGTCAGTTCTGTACATATTATTCAACTGTAATTTAATAAAAGCCAAACCCAGGAAGACTTCTAAAATTTGACATATAGATGGAAAGGTAGTTGAAAACATCACGTAAAAAACATGAGCCTGTTAAATAGTGAGTATCTATCCCATGCAAAGAACAATCCTACTCAGTATATTGCACATTGATTAAAACATTCACTTGAAAACTGTGGTGAGGAAGATGAAAAATATCACTAAGGTATAAATTACCTGCAAACAGAGCACTGCCGCTGCGGCTGGAGAGCAGTGAACATCACTATCACAGAGTAGTTACGTGGTGGAGCCTTCACAAATCTTCGGAATTTGTCTCCGTTCATGCGGATGACAGAGCGCCTTGAGCTCCACTCCATCAGCTGTTCCACCTTCTCAGCCAAAAGATTCTGTAATTGAGGACAAAAACGAGGAATATTTAAGATTAGACTTCAAGCATTTCGTATCTATATTCTGCCTTTCCATCCTCAGAGCTCCTATGGACTTAAGCAGGAGGTTGGGGGCACCTCTATATAGCTTATAGCACAATTTAGTCTTCTAAGCAGACAAGTAAATTTTAAGTATTTTAAAAAATAACTCGATGTGGTCTTAAACGGAAAGGATACATAAAATGAAATCAAACAGGTTGCTACCAAAGGCAAAGAAGTAGAGTAAGACTGACTGTCTAAATACAAGATATCAGTACAGCAATCATTTACTTTCATTAAAAATTGGAAGCTTTAGAAAATGCAGCATTATGTTATATTTATTCTTTTTAGTAAAAATCACAGCAGGATATTGTCAGTCACTCAAATATTAAAATGAAAGAAAATGTAGCTACAAAGAGAAAGAAATAGTTATTACATTCAGAATTTCCTTACAAATATGTATCATATTGAATTTAAATTAATGTAAGTTTTATATTTTGCTACAGACAGGAATGCGCTGCCTTATATACTATCTATGCACATTCTGTTACGAGATCAACATACAAGATCTCAAGATTGAGATCTCCAAAATATATTGGCTGAACTATAAGTGTGTAAGAAAAAAAAAAAATTGCTTGTGTGGCTTTTCTTTTGCATGAAAGCATTCTATCACATGAATGATTTAAAAGCACGCTATGAGACACACTACAAGAGGGCACTCAAGTTAAATACATTCATCTAATTTTTCCTATGAAAATCTATTTAGATTTTTGTTTTTAATCAAGTAAGCCTTATGTCACACATGCTCAGCAGAGACTTTTTAGTCTCCTCAATTACCTAGGTTCAGTGAGGTTGCACTGACCATGCTAGAACAGGTGGATCTACACCTACAGCATATCAAAATGAATGCAACAATCCATCTTGTTTTAAGTCTTCAGTTCCCTGCTCAATGACACTGTGGAAGCTGCCTATATCAAATAAGACCTAAAAAAAGAGCAGAGAAAACTGGAATATTACGACTTGCACACAAGCTGAGTGTTGAGAGAAGGTGGGAAGGACTGAGAGGGGGACAGACAGAAACAAAGACTGGAAGTGAAGAAGGGGCACCAAACAAAAGAAAAACTAAGTTCAGGAACCTGGAAGGTGAGAGACCTCTGATAAAATACACGAGTTAGTGAAAGGCTATACAAACTGATGAGGTTCTGCAGTGGAAGGGAAGAATAAACTAGCTTAACAAAACATATTGAAATGGGGATGCTCTGAGGAAAGAGAACATGATGACAGGCAAGGCACGGATAAAACTCAAATACTGTGCAGGAACAACTGAGCAAGGAGACAAGGGGGCTTTTGTAGGACTTTTTTTAAAAAACAGAATTAAATAGAAAAATCAGCTCATCTAGTAACATTTTGAAAAATCAGTAAGGCTATAAATAAGACTATAGATATGAAGGGAAGGAAGGACTGAACTACATGGATAAAGGAAAATTACATTTTGCCTGTGTTGTGGTTTAACCTCAGCCAGTGACTAAAGCACCTCGCAGCCGCTCGCTCGCTCACTCGACCCGGTGGGACGAGGAGGAGAATAGAAAACAAGTAAAACTCATGGGTTGAGGTAAGAACAGTTTAATAATTGAAATTTTTTAAAAATATAATAATAATAATAGTAACAATGGAAAGGAAGATAACAAAAAGAGTGTGAAATATAACCCAAGAAAGACAAGTGATGCACAATGCAATTGCTCACCACTCACTGACCAATGCTCAGCCAGTCCCCAAGCACTGATCTACCCCTCCCTGTCCAATTCCCCCCAGTTTATATACTGGGCATGACATCACATGGTATGGAATACGCCGTTGGCCACTTTGGGTCAGCTGCCCTGGCTGTGTCCCCTCCCAACTTCTTGTGCCCCTCCAGCTTTCTTGCTGGCTGGGCATGAGAAGCTGAAAAATCCTTGACTTAGTCTAAACATTACTTAGCAACAACTGGAAACATCAGTGCTTATCAACATTCTTCTCATACTAAATCCAAAACATAACAGTACTAGAAAGAAAATTAACTCTATCCCAGCCAAAACCAGGACAGCCTGTCAGATCTTCCATCTTAAAAATTAGCAGATGGTGTCCCTTATAAGACACACATGGTCATCAGAAGTTTTGAGTCCAAAAGAAGCTTTGATCAGCGTAAATCATGAACAGTTCTGAGACAGCGACATCTATTTGACTCTATAAAACCTTAAAAAAAATATATCTTTTAGGTTTTCATTCCTGTTCTCAGAATTTAGGTGAGATTTGGAATCACAAATGTGAAAGAGATTACAACTCTGTTTATCCTGAGAATACCAATGAATCAATTAATACTATAATTTTTCTTCTGCTAAGACACATTTTGGGTAGTTTTGCCTCAAAAAGATATTATGTAAGTTATTTCTTTAAAAATAATCATAAAGCAGATTACACAAAAACAAAGTCTATTCATTTGTAAGATTTCCTTGGATTAACAGTGCCTGGATTAAATCTTTCTGTTCATTTCAAAACAATCATTAGTTTTGCATGAGGCACTCCAGTTGGTAATGTGCAATAAAACATAAGGAGCTAAAAAGGATGTGTACTCATATTTCCAAAAGCTTTAATAACTGAAGCAAAACGATAAACCACAAAGAACTAATAAAAGACACAACTTTTAAATTAACACAGGAATGATGCATAATATCCTCCTTGGCACAGAAAACCAAAGACCTTTCAGAATGCACCTTATTCAGAGAAAAGAAATAGAAAACCATGAATTATCATTCATTAAGGGTATTAAACCAAAAGCATGATCTTGACAGAAAAAAAGGGAGAAAAAAATCCAGCTCTATTACTGCTACATAATTTGTTTCTACAAAATAATCAGTGATATCAGAAGAGTCTTACTCAGAGAAGTCCCACACAAAGTTTTACTTGGAAGCTTGTTGCCAATAAACAATTGATTTGATTCCTTCAGATTCAGCCATGTATAACATCACCTTCACATAGTTCTTGTGCAATACTGTGAAGTTCACCATAATGTTCTGAACCACTTGGACTTTTTGTTTTGCTTTTTCCAAATACACTTGGTAAAAAGCTAGTAACTAAGCTAAACTAATGTTTATTACACTAGGTATTCAAGCTAGTACTTCAGAAGTATAAAGTCACCAGGTACAATTTTATTACTTGCTGCACTGGATTCTGAAGAAATCTACTTTTTCAAATAGAAAGTTACGATTGATTAGATTGCAGATAATCACATGTATCACAAAACATTCTGCTATAGGCCAGATTTCTCTTAGGTAACTGACTGCACTTAGATATCCTACCACTTTTTAGTCCACTTTATTCCAGAAAGTCTCCTTTTGCAGAGTAATTGATAGAAGAGACCTTGGGACTGACAGCTCTAGAATTCACAATGAAGTCTGTGGAATATCCTATATTTTATGGCTTTCTGATTTGTAACACTTTACAGATAGATGAAGGTCTGATAAATGACAAAACCGTATAAGACATTTGCACAATATATGCTGCTGAGTAAGTTATCAACCTTTTCCTCAACTCATTTAATAATGAAATCCAAGAAGTCAATCTAGTGTTAAATGAGTATCCATTTTAGCTGTGCATTTTACTTTAAAGTTGAGGACCTGTGTTCAGGAAATATGGCACATTCCAACTGTCTACTTTGGCTTTGGATCAAAAAGGAACCCACTTTTCAGACACTACACTCAGAAAATTGACCAGTCTGTTAAAAAGGGAAAAAAATGTGTATTTTAAACAAATGCTCAAGCTAGCAGACTGGCCTTATGGATTTCATAATTCAGAATGTAACTCTGATATTTTTATAAGAAAATTAAAAGTTTGTAAGATAAAAGTGTATAAAAAAGAAAAACAGATTGTAAAATAAAGGTGTGAGTATGAAGTCTCCCTCCAGTGAAAAATTTACTGCTCTGTAAAAGAACAGTGTGGAAAAGTGAAGAAAAGTTGACAGAAAACATTTAGAAACAAACAGCAGAATTTTCCCCATTACTGTAATGGAATAATAATAAAAATAATAATCTCCTAATACCAAGGAAAGCATTCTGAGAAAAGACAATGATCTATCCCAAATTATTCTTGCCATGAAGGTACTGAAACTGAACATCCTCCAGTATTTTTCTTTTACCATTTACCGTCCAACTATACAAAGCATACATAAAACTGTCACAAAAATGAATTCCCATTAGGATTCCAGACATTTACAAAAGTTTTATTAACTTGCATCTTTCCACCACCTGTGGAAATTTTCCTGCCAGAGAAAATCTGGAAATAGAAGATGGCTAAATCAGACCCACTAGACAAAACACATCTTATGATGACTGAGATACATGAACAATTGTTACTCATGTAAAGAAAATGAGACACACTATCTCATTTTTGCTCTAGACTGCTAATTTTCTGCTCCTTTCCACAGTCTATACAGGTAAAGGCCCTACATTTGTTTAAACCCATTTATTTACAGAATTCCTCTGAGCATTTACTAGCTTTATGCTGGTAACTCAAGGGGACTGTTTTAGTTGAAACACTGAACAAAAAAACCCAGAAGCCTAAATTTGAGAAGGGGAATTCTTCCTTTGCAAAGGAAACTGCAGTTTTGTGGTGCAAATAACTACAAAGGGGTCAACAGATAACTGTTGTCTACTGATAAAAGCATAGAGAACATTTAAATCAATGGGTGAAGAGGCAGTCATGTATGATTTATTTTTGTTACCTGATGCCCCAAGCAGAATAAAAGAACATATATGATCTATGTGTGGAAACAACATGAATGTTAATACCTGTAAAACAAACAGAACTATAATATTACTTGCTGTTCCTACACTATTTTGTAACAAAATGAAGATACATGGCACAACAGCATTTTTTCAAAACTAAATAACCCTTGAAAATGTAACTGAGAAAATCCAGTATCCAGGAATTTTCTGATGCAACAAGAAAAGCAGTTTTTATTTAACACAGGGATTTCTCCACAAAGAGATCACCTGTGAAAATTATGTTTGTTGCTGGAGTAGGGGCAGAGTCATTGGTACTTTGGCCTCAATCCCCTTAAGCAGATGAGAAGTCCCCACTGAAATATGCTGCTTGGGACAGGAATTCTAAATAATTCTGCTTTTGTCCCTGTGGCTAGCAAAAGATTTTTCCATTTGCAGTTGTCTGTATCACTGAATCAAGAACAAAGCAAAAGAATAAAGTTAAAGTTCATCTATTATAGATCTCAGTTTCCAGTGATGTGATGAAACAACTATGCCACCTGTCAAAAATCTAGGCAAACTGTGACAAGCTATGAAACAGAAGATGCTAGCAGGCCCAGCTTCTGGCATCTGCACCTGAAGCAATTCCCTATTAGGGACTGTTTCCCAGTGATTCCCCGTATCTCCTCTCTGCTTCTTAACCCAATAGAGCTTGGCATTTACAAGCCTTCCCTTTCATACTCTGCAACTAGCAGATTAGCTACTCAAAACACAGCTTTATTTATTCATTCTCCCATGACACAGTGCCTACAAGACAAAGCATAAACAACAATAACAACCACGCTGTATACACAAATTTTGCCTCACTTGACTGTTAATCTTCCTTGGCCAGATTTTCTAAATTTCTTTTGGCCCAAACAAAACCGTATCTCTCAGGGGGGAAAAAAAACCCAAAAAAACCAACAACCCAAACCAAAACCAAAAATACACAAAACAAAACAAAAAACCATCCAGATGTTCCTAAATGCTGCTTGCTCTGTCTGTCCAATGGGTGCCAGTGACATTTTCAAGACAAACCTCTTATTTTTAAAACAAAAAGAAAATTTAAGATTTCAATACTTGTTGATTCAGGCTTGTTGATCTGGGAAATACACATCATAGCAAAATAGCTGGAGTATGGCAAAGTGAAGTTTCTCCTTGGTTCTCACAGAACTTTTATCAGATTGTCTTCATTACCTAAACGTATTTCCAATGAGTTTACATTACTGAAAATGTCTTTTGAATTAAGTTTCTTCTTTAGACCTCCCTTCATTTGCTTTGCTTTCAGTCAGAACAACATCACACAGATAACTTAAAGCATAAAAGGCTATTCAAAAAGGCAAAGAACAAAGTCCCTATGACACTACTCAATGCTTCAGTGTCCAAATTAGCCTCCTTTCATTTGAAACACACTGGCTCTTACCAATTTGCTCCTTTCAGGTCTCAGCAGAGGTTTCAGCCCGTTCTGATGTAAGGTGTGCCTCCTGAATACTAACAGACATGTGAACATGGAAGACCTCAGCTCTAGAAAGGTAGGGTCAAGATCTCTAAGATGAGATACCGGTACTAGGAAAAGCCCTCGAAAATTGGGCAGGGACTCAATCTGTTGTCAGCTACTATTACGGCTGAGGCATTGGTTATTACCAAGCCATTCCCCTTTCCTGATGAAAAATTCAAATTCAGTCCAGTAGCTCAAATTTCACAGTTTCTCTAGTGAAAGAAATAAAGCAAGGAGTTTCCAATTAATGATTTGATACTGTATTTGCTACCACAGGTAAATTCACTACAAATTTTGTTGAGTATTTCTTAAATTATGATATTGCAAATAAAAAACGGACATGGCTTGACTTCCATGTTTCCTTTATGTGTATCTTACCAAAACCAGCTAATGTAGACTGAATGACCACCCTTGATGAAGACTCTCCTTTATTCACTTAGGTGCATCAAATCCCCAAGAAATGTTAGCTTTGTAGGTAATTATTTCAGGACAACACTCATAAAATAAACCCCAAGGTTGCACCGATAAGTCACAGTCTCTCAATCTGATGTATGCAGCTTAAATTCCAATTTGTTTTAACAGTCTTCTTTTTTTAGTCTTTAGTTACACTACGAATAATAGTATAGAGAACCTAACTGTACTAATAAACACATTTCAGCAGTATGTTGTAAGAACAGCTAACTCCTCTAAAAATGTGTCTGATAAAACATTCACAGATATGTAATTACTGACTCTATTACATTAATGGCAGAGAGACAGTGGAATTAACATTGAAAGTGTTGTTACAGCCTATTTAACCTAACAGTCATTCACTATTCTCTTGTCCATTGTTCACCTGATGCCTGCATATACATGTAATTTACACTGCCAATGTATCAGTATCCTTGAACATATCAAAAAGAGTTTTAGCATTCGTAAACCTTGACAAACAATACTTGCATATACTTAGGTACTTTTAGGTACTTATATCATTCCCTACACACTAAAAAGGGAGAAGATAAATGACTACTTTCCTGCACAAGCCTTCTAAACAAGACCTCACATGGCTCATGGACTTGAAGGTGCTGAAGAAGACTAATTTCTTTGATCTGCCTAGATCTTCTCTCCAACACTTCCTAGGTTATTCTGGAACCCAGCAAAAAACTTAATACATACTTCGTTTTTAACAAAGTTTATTCTTCTTCAAAGTAAGCCATGCAGCACCAGTATCTCTATCCAAAATATTTATTCCCTATTTTGAACTTGTCTATAATGAGGAATAGAAACCGTGGGTTATGTCAAATTTACAATTTAAATGTAACGTTAAATGTAATTTCTTGATTAGACAACACAAGAATCCCTAGGTCTAATGGAGAACTCAAGGATTAAGTATCTGGATATTCCAGTGAGCAACACACTTTTCTGCAGCAGAAATTAGCAACATTTACATCAAATTCTGGGGCATCAGAACCACAGTACAATGTGTTCTGTAAATCATAAGGTCATAAACTAATTCTTCTACTGAGAATGGCTGTATCCGTTTCCTTCCTTGTCCCACTCTCCTCTGCCGCTTTCCATGACCTTTTGAAGGCTGTTTTTCAATTAAGAAAAAAAAAAAGACAACCATGAGTTAATGCAAATATTACTAACCACTAATATATACAAAAATCTCTTAGGATACTTTTTCCCCTTTCAGATAATTTATTTATTTACAAAAACCCATTGCCTGAATATAACTGAGAAGCTATGTAAGCTGGCACGGTATGACTGACTTGATATTATGCTCCATTAACTTGAAATCATTTAGCTGTGACTGAGGATTTGCTTCTTGGAATCAGACACTGATTTTCATCTTTATGCAAAATAGCCTACATTTTGTGATATTAAGCCTAAAAATGTCCTTTTAAGGCTGAGTAGATAAATCAGAGAACTAAAAGTACTGAGGTTTTTTATGTAAGCCCGTAAGTTGCTCTATTAGCAATTTAAGAAAAATCTGGTTGATTTCTCTTACACAGAGCTGTCATTTTCTGATCATTATACAAGAAAGTAATAACATTTACTTTTTTTCCACTGTAGAAAACACAAGATAGAATGTAACCTGCGTAACGGTTTACATGGATGCATTTTGTCCAGT
Source organism: Pandion haliaetus (assembly GCA_013401275.1). Classification (NCBI taxonomy): domain Eukaryota; kingdom Metazoa; phylum Chordata; class Aves; order Accipitriformes; family Pandionidae; genus Pandion; species Pandion haliaetus. Next base: position 12,701 of record VYZV01016756.1, read on the forward strand.
TGATTTAAAAAAGATCCTTAATTTCCATGGACTACAATCAAAAATTGACAATTTCTTTCAAAATATAAGAAATTTATCCTATTTTGTAATTAATACTTCTCGAAGTTTTCACAATTTGTCACAAACTTTATTTTTTAATGAATGTAAGTGTTCATAAAGTTCACCTAATTTAAATAAAGTCTGTAAAGTCAACATTATGAATTACAGTGTAGGACTTTAGTACTGTAAACAAGCAGAGTTTACTTCAGGAAAGCAAATCCCTACCGTACTGTACTAAATAAGCACAAGTTAAACCATTTAAGAGTTTATAGAAATAAGCCTGGGTAAGAAGCCCTATACAACTATAGGCTTTTTCCCTACTGTTTTATTTTACTTTTTTTTTTTTTACAAGCATGGAAGTAATTAAAAACATAACGAGAAATATCAAAAGAATGAATTATGAATTAGACAAAAGATACTACAACAAAAGCATACACTAAACCTTTAAGTACATTTTGCTTAGGTCACCTTTACACTGAAAGGATATTAGTCTCGGGAGAGCATAATATAGGACAACCAGGATGATTCCAAGAGTACTTGTTATACAAAAAGGCTAAAAGAGTTCCATTTATTCTCAGTGGAAAACACTTCAGGGTGACCTAGCAAAAATATTGTAAAAGCTCTTGATTAAAAGGTGGGAAAAAATCCTTAGCAAAACACTAAAATGATGCAAAAAATGTTGAAAACTAACATCATTCTGCACAGGTATTTCAGTTCAGTAATAAGATGATCAACCTCCTAATTCTAAATGACTATATTTTTTCAGTATTTAGAACCTTCAGATTCCTGGGAACTGGATATGACCACACCTTTTAGAGTGCTAAGTTTATGATTTTTAAGCAGATACTTCAAGTAAATTCCATGCACAATTATTACTTCACAAATAAAAACTCTTTCTAAATCCAGGAACACATCTCACAGCTACAGACTATCAAGGCATGTGTGACTAATATACTCATTCAGCCTGCCATTTTCAAATATTTCTGAGTTTTAGGTAAGATTAAACTTAGCTAAGACAGCCTTTTAAACTAATTGCTATTTATATTGCCATTCTGAGTTTCAGAAATTTTTCCACACATCCCCCAAGATTTTTTTTATTAAATTCACCTTACTGCAATACTCATCTCACAGCATTCAGCAGCCTGGCTGAATTTTAAGTAGAGAATTATGAATTAACTACTGAAAGCCATTCAAGTATCATATACTTTGTGTACCTCTCCCTTGCCACAAAGAATATTGACTTCTCAGACACATTAACATTGTGCTTACTTTTAAAAATAAAGTAACTTTTGATCTCATTCTTTTCCCTTCACTTCTTTATAGTGTTTGCTGAAATCAGCAGGCAGCCTTATTTAAACTAGCTAGATAATTTGAAGAAATGGCATTTCTCTACTAAAAGCAAAAGCTCAACAGTACAGAAAGACACAAGCCATTTCTCCTTTTTTCTCCCCAAATGTAATTTTCTCAGTTGTTTTCTAAGGCTAGAGTCCAAAGTGTCTCTGAAAACATGAAAGTGAGGTCTCTCTTGAATTATATTCCTGTTTGACTACTCTCAAGCACTATTTGTGAAGAGAAATGGAACATTTCTCCAAACAGTGCTACATAACCCACTGTTCCCTGTCAAACTTTATTGCAAATTATTTTGTTCAGCTGAATCTCTTAAAGAGACCTATTAAGAAAAAATAGCGTTAGACCAAGCCATAAGAACCCCATAATCCAGGATCAGGTTGCTCCTATACTAAATAGTTTTGTACATACCAGGGCATGTAGCTCATGTACTTTATACAGAATGAGGAGATGCTGCCCAGGGAGAAATGCAAATAACATAAGACAGTATGATCCTTTAAAAAAACCCAAAAAACTCTTCAGAATTAATTTGTTCTGTAATACTTTCTGTATCCATAAGACAAATACTGGAAGAAAATAAAAAAGTCAACATTAACTTGAATTTGCTGTTTCTTTGGGATACAATACAGGCAATCAGAATATTGACTTCAAGTCTGAAAATGAAGAAAAGGGTCTGCTTTTCTTATCTAGTCTGGTTGTAGGGTTCCATTTACAACTCTAGAGCAATTTCACAGAAATCACAGAGTGGCTGAGGTTGGAAGGGAGCTCTGGAGGTCATCTAGTCCAACCCCCCCGCTCAAGCAGGGCCACCTAGAGCTGGCTGCCCAGGACCATGTCCAGACAGCTTTTGAGTATTTCCAAGGAAGGAGACTCCACAACCTCTCTAGGCTGACCCTTGCCAGTGCTCGGTCATCTTCACAGTGAAAAAGCATTTCCTGATGTTCAGATGGAACCTCTTGTGTTTCAGTTTGTGCCCATTGCCTCTGGTCCTGTCACTGGGCACCAATGAATAGAGTTTGGCTCTGTCTTCTTTACACTTTACCCTTCAGGTATTTATATACATTGGTGAGATGCCTCAGGAGCCTTCTCTTCTCTAGAATAACAGTCCCAGCTCTCTCAGCCCTGCCTCAGAACATTTTCAATTTCAGAACATTAGATGGAAAGCATAATATTTAAAGGATGTGCGTAACAAGACATCACTTTACTGAACAGTACTTCCACCCTATTTTTTGTTCTTTGTGAGTGTAAAGCAAGTTCTACTCTATAGAGCAAGTAGCATCTAGAGGAAAGGGGACTTGAACCAGCATACACAGCAACAAAATTGCCCTTTTGTTCAGAGTGTATTTGTTCCATGTTTCATGATAAAATAATTCAGAAATCTACATTGCTGGAAAGACCCTCCCTTTCCTAGCAATATATACACAGTGCTGTTGAATTAGCATACCGTCACTCCTCTCCCCACCCCCACACCTTACCTGCACATTCCTCTGCATATTTGTGAAACGACAAGATTTTATGTTGAAAGTTGATGCAGCAATGATGATGCTAACAGTACACAAAGGTAAAACACTTCAGAAATTTGAGGTTGCTTTGCCTTTGGTGGAATGCTGGCAACAAATCACAATCTGAAAGTGGGCAAAAAGCCAAAAGAGTAACAACAGTTCAGGGTATTACTAGATTTTCTCTTCAAAAATTTAAAGAACTTAAATGGCACCCAGATCTTTTCACTCCCTGTAAACAGGGATTCTAGAGGGACATTTTACAAAGCCTTTGATAGTTCTGCTCTCTTCACTGTGGAATCACCACATAGAGATTAATCCCTCAAAAACCCGAAGTACTGTGCTACCACTGAAGAATTAGCCAGCAATCCAGCCAGACAACCAAATGATGGGTAATGTTAAAAAATAACTTTCTTCCTCTTCTTCAATTTTCTAAGTTATTTCAAACACCACGCTAAAATACAGATGGAGCTATTTTAAATCACTGAAAGTACAGAATAGATGACTAAGCTGCGCAAATGAAAACAAGTTTTATTTAAAAAAGAAGCTTATGAACTGCTAGCTATGGAAAAAGCATCAAGACTTCACAGTGAATTGGATTATAAAGGAAGACTGGGAAGGGGCAGGAGCATGTCCTGTTAAAAGAAAGAACGCTAAGAACAAATTAATTCAACAACCATTTAAGATTTAAAATGCATAGTAAATACAATACAAACCAGAGATGCTTTGGTTCCATAAATGAGTGAAAACACACCAGAATGAAGACAAATAAAAGGGCAGAAATTAAATTGTTATAAGGGCACTTAAGCACTGTCTGGCAATCAGAAATATAACTGCTTGAACAGGAAAACAATGACACCTCAATGAAACACACTGAAATAATTTTGACAGAATCCCCTTAAGAATAATGAATCAAAAATTTTTATTTTCTTAAAATTGCTCCATCAAGGAATATAACAGTACTGTATCCTACTTTGTTATTATGTAACAGACAGTTAAAATGAAGGTATATAACATAAAAGTATTTTATACGAAGCTAAGTGACCTTTAACTAAATCAACAAATCAGCAGAGTTCTTATGAATCAGTTGCTCCAGACAAGCATAGAAAGACCAGTTAAGTTGATCTAGAGGCCATATAAAGCATCTAGTTGAAAAACATTGTGGGTATGAGCTCTCTGGCTATTTCATCTCCCAAAACTTAACAAAAAAACCAAACAACCGAAAAACAAAACCACATAGGCAGATGTCATGGATTTGCTTTTTCGGCATTACTGAGAGGATTCTTAAGCACCTATTCCTTATTGGCACCTTTACTATTAGTAAGAAAGGTTACCTTGCTGATTAACACACTGGGAAATTAAAAAATAGAATTAAATTTCTCATCTGCTTCTTCACAGCAACTGAACATTAAGTAAATTAAAAGACTAATGGCAGAGGAAAGATGCGGTGGTGATAAGCAATAAACACTTTCTATCTTGTGACAAGCCAGTTAGATACTTTCTGAAATAAGATACCGACCTATGCACAAACTAGTCTATGTACAAATTAAGAATTTCAAAGATTATAATCAAAAAGTTGCAGGCAAAATAGTTATCAATCTTTAGAGTGGAAAAAGTTATTACCAAAGACACTGGAATATCTAACTACCTATCACATATACAAGTTGCATTTATTCCTTAAAATTCCAGGTGTTCTTCATGTTTTACCCATGAACCCAAGTACCCAACCGATTAAGCCTCCAATGTACAAACATGGTAGAAAAGAAATAAATACTACATAAAATATTATTACTATTCTCACTACACAAAAATGATAGCTTTTACACCTGCTAAGTCTGGAGCTATCAGAGTTAAAAATAACTGCAGATTTTCCACAAAAGAAATACTAGATTATTCTTTTGCTAAAGAGGAAAATGCCAATTTCAAGACCTAAACAAGTCCAGAAGTATTAAGCTTCAATTCTGTAACAGACCCAGTACAGACTTGTTAAGGAAAACAGAATACATGTGCTTTTGAAGTGTAGGGTGTTTAAAGACAGAGAAGAAAGGGAAAGAAATAAAAATTATTTGGCAGTTTGTTTTTTGTGGTTGATTTTAAAGAGTTTGTTGACATAGAATAATGAAAAATATAAAAGGAGAAAGGAAGCATGACTATAAAATCTGACGTTCTGCAGACCTATTCTAGAGATTTGCTTTGAAAGCAATTAGAAGGGTAATTCTGCGAAGCACTTTCCCTGTTGTTTTTTTTTCAGCTGAAGACAACAAAACACTGTTCCTGATTCCCTAAATGCACTCAGATATATTCTGAAGTCCTCTGTAGATCCCAAGTCCATCATGATAAGGACATAACAGAGGCTATACCAGCTCAGGCCATAAGTCAGCCCAGTCCACGTCCAACAGGGGACTCCTACAAAACATGGCAGGAACTGAGCAAACATATTATATATCCTAGCATATATTCTCCCAGCCCTTACCATTTGCATCTTAGGGATGTCCTGATGTAGAAAATGCTATCTTTGTCTTCAAAATAACTTCACAAAGGATGAACACTGAAAAAATAGATACCACTTATCAGCTCATTCCAATTTTAGTCTGGCACAATTTACACTCCATGTTGTTCAAGGGAGTCAGGGTTTCATATTACATGAACTGGACACTAAAAAAAAAAAGTGTGTTTCCTACAGAACTGTATTATTCATTGTGAAAAAAATTCCCTCCCCCTTTTGCATTTGGGGGGGAAGGGAGGAGGAGAAAGATCAATATTAGCATTATGTATGTGCACATCCCTACATAAAATACTCAACTTACACAATTTTTTCC
>VYZV01016756.1:31620-47886 GCA_013401275.1 Pandion haliaetus
ATTCGGAGTGATGGCGTTTGTCTTCCCAAGTCACTGTTAAGCATGATGGAGCCCTGCTTTCCTGGAGATGGCTGAACACCTGCCTGCCGATGGGAAGTGGTGAATGAATTCCTTGGTTTGCTTTGCTTGCGTGCACGGCTTTGGCTTTACCTATTAAACTAGCTTTATCTCAGCCCACGAGTTTTCTCACTATTACCCTTCTGATTCTCTCCCCCATCCCACTGGGAGGGAGGTGAGTGAGCGGCTGCGTGGTGCTCAGTTGCCAGCTGGGGTTAAACCATGACAGGAGGCCATAAAGACTATTCCTTTTAATTTAGATAGTTGTTCTCAGAAGTCCAAAATTGAAGTACGGGATTCATTTTCCTTGAAAAGAGGATTCTTTACATTAACCAGTAATAGCACACTAGTTTTGTCATCCATTATTGAAGGAACATTATAATACATTGTTCCAATTAGGTATATATCTATTCCACCTACCTAAAATATATATATTATTGTCGTATACTCAAAAATTAATACCACTTTGTGCTACACAATTTGGTAAGTTTTTGTAAACAGCAAGTCTAGGTTAAATTCTTTCAAGTATTTGTCATGTGATCCAGTATACTGTTCATGTGGCAATATGTCCATTTCAGTAGTACAAAGACATCTGACTACAGTATAGTAGTCATAGGAACTGCAAGAAAGGCTAACAAAGAGAGCGCCAGTGCAACCAGATAGATTTGTTCAAAAAGATCAGATTCAGTCTGCAAAACACAGGATGTCTAACTCTGTCCAAGTCACCAAAAGACCATTTCAGCAGTCAGTAACCTTAATGTAAAAGTGATGCTACTTTTCCCTGAGAAACTCATAATAATAAAAAGGTAGGATACCTTAGATCTGTTCACACTGCACTATTTCGACAACTTTACTGGTTTCTAGATATTTACCATCATGAAAATGAACAGAGTATTGGAGGCAATGAACTGGACCAACCCATTTACATTTCATTGTATGACTTTAGAGAATTAAATAAGTAGCTCTTTGACAGATATAATACATAGTGTCCTGTTAATAATAAACATCTAAAGCTATATGTATTGTCATTAGTTTTACAATACGCAATACTTTCGAGTAAAAATGGTTTGATTGTAACTTTATGAAGAATTGGACTTCAAAAGTTTCCTACAAGAGTTCAGAAGTGATCTGCTAATGTAATTTGTGGCCCCCCAAATTTTAAAGAATTAGAAACCTTCACCTAAATTATCAAATTGTACAATTTTTACAAATTTTATATTTTAAGTTTTGCATTGTAATCTTATAGTTCTCATACTGCTGTAGGAACAATTTGCGCATATTCCCATCAGTCTGTAAGTGTCCAAGACTGAAGACTTTGATCCATTTTTCAGGGTTAAATATACATAGTCCATGCACTCAAACAGCTGAACCTGAAAGAAGTAACTCTCTAATCTTGGTGCACATACTACCTAGGGTCTTTTTAAATGATGGTCATATTTTTATGATCAAAGAAAATTCAGAGGAGGAATTATTTCCACTGCAGTTCAGTGTAAGCTGGCTGCCTGCCCCTTAGCAAGGGCAGCCACAAGACACACTGACGCAGTTGCTCAGCATGTGGAGTTACCAGGGGAAAGAGGCAAATCAACAACCAGGAATGCACAGTGGTAAATTAAATAATCCACATTTCAAATGTATCAAAAAATCCATCCAGGAAGATACTGGAAATGCAGAGGAAAAGGAACCAACAGCAGCCCTTGACCTGAGACAAGAGTAAAATAGATCATAGCATAAACTGAACATTGAGAGGTTTGGAAATTTTGCACTTTGTTTCAGAAGCAGTTTCCTGAAATTCTCAGCCAACTCAATACAGCTATGAATACTAAAACATTCACAAAGCAAAATTTGAAATAGCCTAGCATATACCTGTATACCTTCTAATAACATAAACTCAAAGGTGCACTGTTGTTTAAGAGAATTTTTTTGTACAATACTAACTCATGGCTATTCACCCTCCAACCAGTTTTTGGGACAGGACTGTAATAGATCCTTTCCCAAAAATATGCATCAGTGAGGTACAGAAATCTCTAAGCTATCTGTAACACAACTTAACAGGTCAGAATGACTTTTTGCTATTGCCTATGACTGTTTATATGACTACCTTATGACTTCTGGAGGCACACTATATACAGCAGTAATTTGTACTGACAAAAGACTTGACAACTATCCCAAACTTGAAAATAATGGAAATAAGGAAAAATATAGGCAATCTGAAATTGGAAGAGAGCCCACACACCTTTCTGCTCATCTTATTTATACTCATAAGAATCTGAGCAAACATAACATTCTACTGTGAACGTAAAGACAAAAAAACCTACTGTTATTCATTCAAATAAAAATTCAGTACTGGAGTAGAACAATATTTCTAACGGAAGAAGAAATTCCCAAAAATCTACACCACCAGGGGAATTAAAGAGAAAAGTTATTCCTGGCATTACATCAAACTTTTGAAGAATGTCGAGACACACTTACAATTTTTGTTTTCTATAATATGAATTATAACAACACCAGTATTAACCTTTGAGAAATTAATTACAGTAAAATAAACTTAGGTAATTAGAAAATATGATACCAGTGGAGATGAGTTTGACTGTTACTGTATCTTCTCTTCCTAAAGCACCATTCATGGATATCTGGAAATCAGGTACACCCAGCAGCAACTGCAGCTGCTGATGTAAAAGTCTGCCTTATTAAACTAGGACAAGCATGGTATACTTTCCATCAGTACTGGTATGTAAAGGGGAAAATGTATCTTACATTGACAATAGGTATTTATGCATATGGGACAGCTGCTATTTTGGATATCACTCAAATTCACCATTAAAAGCTCAACCCTCTACCACTTTTTGCTAATCAGTTCTAATCTTGAAATCTGTTGTATACTCTATATACATAAACTGTGTTAAGAGGATTAACCAATGAACAGTCCAAAAAATCATGTGACGAAAACAGAACCCCATGTTCTTTTATCTTGCATTGAGTGTATTCCACAACATGAAATCATAATTCTAACTCCATAACTGAGAAGTCTTGAATGTCTTGTCAGTATGAATGCCCTGGATCAAAAAAAATTGCTCAATATGTTAGATGTTATCGAGCAACACAAATTGTAACTAGCCACTTCTACATAGCCAAACCTCCAGAGGAAATGAAACATTTCTCTTAAACTACTTTTTTTTTTGTGTGTGTGTGTGTCTTTGCTCTCACCAAGAGAATATTGATAGCCAAGAAGCCTAGATTCTAGTCCCATCTCTGAGAAATAGTAATGGTTAGAAAAGAGGTGGCAAATTAGTTTGGTCACTTTGAAAGGCAGAATGAGAGAGTAAGATTTGGACAATCAGTTTTCAGTCCTATATCAGCATTTTGGTTTTTTTTTTTTTAATTTGGAAAATATACTGCTTCCCACTTTCCAAGCATCATTTTAATTTTCTTGTCCACATCTCTGGCAGCGGTCCTCTAGACAAGACAGATAGTTGGTAGAAATACAAGTATTTCCATCTTCTTTCATCCATATGCTTATCAGGAAGATAACCCTATTTGACCCATGGTAGGTATATAGTCAAAATCCACTGGGCTTATCTTGGTATAAGAATTCTCCATCATGGCAACCTCCCCCCCGTAACCTACTTCACCTAATTTAATTGGCTAATCAAGAAATGATATACTATGTAGCCCAAAGAGATTCCAATAAGGGGCTTATACTACATGTAAACCATGCTATAAAAGAAAATGAGCAGTATGGCTGGAGTTGGGTTGAAATAGAAAAATAAGCATTCTTGCATCAATACTTTTTCAAGACTGTATGAAAGACTCTGATATTGTCAAAGTTTACATTCTGCACATTATTTTTTTTCCAATTCAAACAGATGAGCAGGAAAAAAAAAACAACAGAAAAACATTTGTTAAAACTAAACTCCAACAAAGCCATAATTGAGATGTAAGCAAGATCTGACTCAAAAATTTGATTTAACCATTCCATAACTTCAGTTTTAAATGCATTAAACTTATATTAAATCCATACAGAAGATGATCTCAGAAGGCAGGTGGGAAAAAGTGTGTAATTATAACATTGTGTTGGCTTGCTGAATGTATGCAGTGAAGAGTTTGAAGTGGGATGTAGGAAAAAAGCTCAGGACCAGATGGCCTCCTCTAATATTTGCTTACAGTGATTCTAAATCCAACCAAGAGCAGCAAGGGTAAATGAGAGAAATTCAGTTTAAAAAAAAGCTACCAAAAAGAGGTCTTTCCAAAAAGGGCTTGTCGTGGTTTAAACCCAGCCAGCAGCTAAGCACCACGCAGCCGCTCACCCACTTCCCCCCCACACCCAGTGGGATGGGGGAGAAAATCGGGAAAAGAACTAAAACTCGTGGGTTGAGATAAGAACGGTTTAATAGAACAGAAAAGAAGAAACTGATAATGATAGTGATGACACTAATGAAATGATAACAGCAATAATAAAAGGGTTGGAATATACAAGTGATGCACAATGCAATTGCTCACCACCCGCCGACCGACACAGCTGGAACAATCCCGAGCCGCGACGCGCCCGTCTCAGTTCCTAAAACATCATATGGTATGGAATACTCCGTTGGTCACTTTGGGTCAGCTGCCCTGACTGTGTTCCCTCCCAGCTTCTTGTGCCCCTGCAGCTTTCTTGCTGGCTGGGCATCAAAAGTCGAAAAACCTTGACTTTAGACTAGACATTACTTAGCAACAACTGAAAACATCAGTGCGTTATCAACATTCCTCTCATACCTAGCTCAAAAACGTAGCACTGTACCAGCTACTAGGAAGACAATTAACTCTATCCCAGCTGAAACCAGGACAGGGCTGTAACCCTTTTACTGAGCTCTTATTTTCTCTTCCCATTTTTCATAAGTGTTACCTACATTAATTTAACCCTGGTCCTTGTTTCAGTAATGTGAAGCCTACAATCTTCACAAAGAGGGAAGGAAAGAGGAGAGAACACTTGTCAGCCATCCTCCTCTATTAAGAGAACTGCAGAATATTACTAAAGGAATCTACACTACCAGCAGGTCCTTGGCATCCTGGAAACTGGTTTTAGAGAAGTTCACAATTTCCTTCAATTTATTAGTTCATACACACTTTTCTTCACAACCCAAGGGGTATACAGAAGCGATAACAAAAATCACTTATTCTTTGGACTGTTGTTTTACGTATTTCGAAGCAACTGTTATTATAGTATATATGTAATATTACGCACTCATTCATAAAGCAACCATCTCGATGTAATCTTGTTCCGACATTTCCTTAAAAGGCAATTTTTAACATGGCATAACAGGAAAGTCATTGATAAAAATGTCAAAAATTATAAGGGAAAAAAACCCAAAGCACCCCACACCTTCAGGCTTTTCTTTTCAAATATGTTACTGTTAAACAAATTACAGATAGTGCTTCAAATGACATAAGGGGAAGTTGGTTTTGCTTGACCATGTGCACCCATATATATTTGATGGACTTCTGTTGCATGTTCAATTTCCTCTGCTTTTGTGACATTTCGTAAGATACAGAATAAAATTTCATAAATCCTTTCAATTATAGGTTTAACAGTGCTGTTGCAGATTGACAAAACCTATCATAAGCACTTTCAGCACTTTTTTTTTTTTTTCTAAATCAAACTAGCTAAATTTGACACTTATTGCATGCTACCAAGAAAGGCATTAAAATAATCAAAACCATTAACTTTAGAGAGCTGAACTGGCCAAAAGGTAGGCTTTTCAGGTAGCTTTTTTTTTTTTTTTTTGTTAAACTGAAGACTTCTAAAACTTTTGAATTTACAGAAGAATTACATAGCACAGAGCACATATCAAAAAAACCTGTTTCTTTTTCGAAAAAGAATAAAAAAGAATTTGTGCTGCCATACCTCAAAACCAAAAAAAGCAATTTATTTAACACATCCTTTTCTTGGCTAGGAAAAGGAATAAGCAGGAACAAAGGGAAGTACCAACCTTTCCATTTTATAAAATGAACATGTAACAAAAGAAGATTGGTCAGAGTTACACAGGAAACCAGTCACACATCTAACAACTGAATGCAAATACCTCAAGTCTCCAGATGATGCTTTAACATTAGGGGCAGTCTTAGCAATGACTCTCTCAAGTGGAGAGGGTAAGAACAAATTTCCTTCTTCTACAAGGATATTGGAAAGTAGTACCTTGTTTCATTACTTCACTTGAAATTAGTGAAAGCTCACTTCAGTTTCAAGGTCAAACTGTACTCGTGATGAAGAAATTAATTGTGAGCTTTTTTTTTTTCCTGCAAACATCAACTGCCTCTCTGAACAGACATGCATTTTAAGGGCATTAACAATACCTACCTATCAAAGAATCACAAATATTTACAGCACTTTATATGGATAACAGTAACAACATGATCTAATCAATTTAATGGACAACCTACTACAAGACAAGGAAGGAAGGTTCCAAATAAAATATCCAAATTAATAAAAATCCTATTCCATATAAAGGAATATTCACAATTTTCTTCTTTGTTAGAAATGACAAATTGTAATACAGAAGGGTTCAGATGACACAACTACTTAATCACAGAAGTTTGGATGCACCTTCTCTCCTTTCATCATATGCAAAGAAATCCTCTTCCTTCTTTTTCTTTTGGTAGAACATTTCAGTAAAAAGATTCCACAAGCAATTAAAACCAAGTTAGAAATACTAGGCAATAAAGAAAGTTTTGAAGGCATCAAAATTAATTGAGTGTAAGCTCCACTTTTAAAAATTAGGCAATTTCTATATTGTACCCATTATCCCTGTGTTAATGTATGTTTCAGAGTAGTACGCCTCCCAATACTTTTTTTGAATGTCTTTTGATAATGACTCATGTTCTTCATTGTGAGAAAAATCTTCACCTATCTTCATTGACATTATTTCACTGTCATTTTATTATTAATAGTTGTATACTCTTCACCATCTCTGACATTTGTTCTCCGTAGTTTTATTCTATTATGCCATCCTTTTATTGGCCACTTTATTGTCAGTGTTTCCTAGCAATTTCTATTTCTTGGAAGGAAAAAAAAAAAACCATACAAAAGTACGACAGAACCACTAAATTTAGCATTCTTCTCTGTGACTGGTATCTCAACATTTTCAGGCAACAAAACCTTTTAAAAAGCTTTCGTTTTTCCTCTGTCAGCCATCCAGATGAAGTTCTTGCATACTTGCAATTACCCATACATTAAGGGGCAGAAGTACTACACAGTTCCTTGACCAAGAGTTCCTTTTATTGGAATACTACCTTCCTGGTAAGTCATTCATTAGAAGACAAAGGACATAGCATGGTGCTAAATTAATGAATGAATTCTGTGGTTCAACAGGAGGTAGACAACCTCTAGTGATGGATAAAGCCCTTAATCCTTTTAACATAAAATAATTACTTTGTAGTTTCAGATCTATTTCTGAGTAGTTTAAGGAAAGACTATTCATAGATTACAGCACACAGAATCATAGAATAATAGAATCGTTTAGGTTGGAAAAGACCTTTAAGATCGAGTCCAAATATCAACCATGCCCACTAAACCCATAATTTTGATCTAAATAAAAAGAGTACAATTAACAAGACTAAGGCAGAAAGTGGTCAGGAAGCTATAATGCAGAACCTAACGGTTCAAATATGTTTGTTAGGAAACAGCCATTTAAACACCCATACCGAGCATTAATTTTTGTGCTGAATATTAAAAATTCAGGCACTTAATAGTGGATAACTCAGTATCTCACATTGAGGGAATTGGAAGTGGAATTAATGTCTACATTACAAAAGTAAAAATTGGATGTGTTTACCAAAATAACATTGTGTTCTCAAAAATATGGATATATGATGAAGTCTAAATTTTTATCTTCCAAAATTAACTTCCAAAATTAACCTGAAATCAAATTCCTAAAGGTCTACTCATTTTTCATTCTTGGAAAAAGTGACTATAGATCTAATGATGAAAACCAGCTGAAAGCATCTCTCTAAGCTCATTTTTAAGGCACACTTTTAACTCTTTGTAGACTCAAGATTCACTGTAAAGACTTGAGTGAAAATGTGCTTCCTCTAGAACATTTTTACTATCAACAGTTCACTCAATTCAGGAAAACTTCCATTTTCATTCCTTGGGAGAAGTAGACTTTGAATTACTTTGGAAAACAAAGCTGCTATATCAGCTAATAAACTTACAATTTTCTCCCTTCCAGCCAAGCAAGCATGAGTTCTGCATAAGAGCACAATGCATTCATTGCTCAAAAAACTGATGTTGCTGCAACAGAACAGCCTCACCTAGATTTTCTGAATCACTTAAGATACATGCCAATAGACTAATACACTAACACAATTGTATCACTTGAACACGGTGGGACAAGAAAAATGCAATTAAAGATGAAAGTTCTACTTTCTATGAAACTACACGTCATCTGAATATGCAATATATACTTGGACTTACGATCTCTCCAACACAGCTCACTTGAGGCTCTTGTAAAATTAACATACCTAAGGTATCAGCTTGTTTGTCCTGAATTTATAAAGGTGTTGAGGATGGAAATATCATTCAGTTCTTACATAGGTGGAACCGTCTCCATCAATACCACTACTGATAGCACTACAGGTTGCTAAACCTCCAATAACAGTATCTCAACTAAAAGCCTAGAGTGAGATGACTTCAGGCATCATTGTTTTCTGGTGTAGCCCACTTACTAAGATGTCTTCTACAGTATAAAGTATTTTGCACTAAAATAAACTTATTGGCTTTAGTGCCTCTCCCCCCATCTAGCATGCCATTAAAACCAACTCAAATATGGTGAACTTTGACCACCTATAAACAAAATCAAACACCTCTATAAACCTTGCACTATACTCTCTTTTGCTTGGTATCCATAGATGTAACACGGTACGTAGTTTAACTAAAGCCACACAGAAGCAGTTAACTGAGGAATATGGATCTGCAGCAAACAGGAGCTGAGACCAGAGCTAGCAATTCCAGATTTGAACAAGTTTCTGCTTGTCACCAGGTACTTACAACCCAGATTTTGTGTAATCTCTCCCTTCTCCACATTCTTGTAATACACAAACAGCCTAGAACAGCAAAAGAAAAATTATGATTTGAGTACCCTTATGTTCTCAGCAAGGTCCCCATTACTTCTAAATACTCAAGGGCTGGCACTTTGAACACTGGGCATAGGGCACTCTACACTTCCTTCAGCCATCTCCAGTGACAAAAGCAGTTACAACTGAGAAGGTGATAATAGCTTAAATGGAGAAAGTGAGTGTACAGAGGTTATCCTGAAGAACCCTCACTACTTAAAAGTAACCTTGATTTCTTTCACTGCCCTCTGTGTGCTCCCCAACTTAGAGGTTTGGCAGGCAGCACTCATGTCCAGATGGTGGACAAGTAAACCTACTTGAACAGATTGTATTACAATGTTTTACACTAAACAGTTATTGGATTAAACGTATAAATAGCTGTGGGAACTCGGGACTTCCCTGTTTCGAATGATCATCGTTCAGCTAGAAAATTACCTTCCCTCTTGTTGCTCCTCTGTGGCCCAGTGAATCCTGCAACCTTCTTTGAAGCTCTGTGCCTGTGCAAGAGGACAGTTTGACTAGATCGGTATCAGCGAGTAATGCAATGCAAACGAATGGGTCTGCAGAACAAAACAGCTGGTGCTGAAACCTTAATACCCACACCCTGCAGGATTTTGCTTCAAACTAATTCTAAACTGGTTCCAAGGACTAAATGTGGATTAGCAATTGAAGTCCATTACCTGCATTTCTGGAGTGCATGCTTCAGTTTAATTTCAGTAACAGAATCCAGTCTGCACACTCAGAGACCATTTCAGAGTGCAAACAATGCATTGCAGGGGGAAAGCAACTGATACGCTTCAGAGCAGGAGCCTGCTTTTTGAATTAAAATAATAATGCAGACCACCTTAAAAGGATCCAAACACCCAGAGGAGCAGACAGACAAGTATTTACGGTCCTTTACGTGAAGCAGGATATCATTTCCCAGAAACCAAATGAGTATCAATTGCTCCCACAATTTCAGTTTCCCAGACACGCTCTAACCACAACGCTACTGTAGAAAAGGTTGAGATGTGACATTTCATTGACAAATTAAATCCTATTGTGAATGTTACAAGTTTACAGCACACAATGATGTAAGAATGCCTAGTTTCTGTGCACAGAATGGGCTAAAACACAAGATGCCAAAATCAGATGCGGATTGTTCTTCCATACGTACAAAAGCAGAACTTCAGGTGCATATTACTTTTAAAGAAATTGAATAATGTTGGCAGCCTCCAGAACCAATACGCAGTTACACAAGAGCATTTTAGATTAAAATTTTACTCTGAAAGAGCTACATTCTCCATGAGGTCTGGTTAAAGCACTTTATCATTTACAGGATTTAGGTTTAGAGTTACAGGAAGACAAAAACTCACAGTTGTCAACACAAGGTAAACGGTATTTCACATAGAACAGGGCAAACCAGTGTTTATGTGTGTATATATATGTGTGTGTGTGTATTAAAAAAAATAAATCTATCTGTTTTGACTGATTTATCTAGTTTAGAGGAAACAAATAGAAAAATGAGAAAGCCTACCATGCATTTTAAGTGGAAAATGATTAGCAATGCCCCAAACCAAAAAAAGCATAGAGGAAATGAAAAACAATGATAATATCTGCAGCCTGTCCAGCGGATATTAATGATGTTTTATCTTAGTTTCTAAACAAATTGCCCACTAAAGAAGGTAGTGCACTGCTATCAATAAACAGAGGTTTGAAGAAAACTTATAGACAAGAGCTTCTATCCACACCTAGCTTAGAAGAGAAAGCCTCTCACAACAGAAGGAAAATACTTACACAGTAACTTCAGTATTAGTGCACCATTCCTGTCAATTTCTGCTTCACCCACTCAAAGCACTGTCACATTGTCAATAACCAAATCCATCTGCTGTGGAAAAGTAAGAGGCATAACAGTCCTACATCTTGAATTTGGATTAAGCTTCCTAGGACTGACATCCTCCTTGAAATTCCAAAGAAATTCCTGCTATTCTCTTTCCACTTCAGTTGGAAGCTTTGGTAGAAATCAGGCATAGAACTGAAAGATGAAAAAGCTCCCAATGAAATGCATTAAAGCTGAGCCATCATATGGTTACCAAGAGCACAAACCATGACTAAAATATTTAGAAGTGTGATACAAAAATAATACAGAATTCAGACAACTTAGCACTACCAGTTTCTATCCTCTAACAGATTCCTAAAAGAGTTAAGGACTCTCACTTCTGAATACATTTGATCATTGAACTTGGCTTCTCTTAAGTCTTAATAGTTAAACCTGGTAAACATTTTTACTATTTTATAAAACAAGGTGTCGTGGTTTAACCCCGGCCAACAACTAAGCACCACGCAGCCGTTCACCCACTCCCCCCCCACACCCAGTGGGATGGGGAGGAAATCGGGAAAAGAAGTAGAACTCGTGGGTTGAGATAAGAACGGTTTAATAGAACAGAAAAAAAACTAATAATGATAACACTAATGAGATTACAACAATAATAATAAAAGGATTGGAATATACAAGTGATGCACAATGCAACTGCTCACCACCCGCCGACCGACCAACCCGGAAATCCCTCCTCCTCCACGCGCCCGCCGCAGTTCCTAAAACGTCATATGGTATGGAATACTCCGTTGGTCACTTTGGGTCAGCTGCCCTGACTGTGTTCCCTCCCAGCTTCTTGTGCCCCTGCAGCTTTCTTGCTGGCTGGGCATCAAAGGCTGAAAAGCCTTGACTTTAGACTAAACATTACTGAGCAATAACTGAAAACATCAGTGCGTTATCAACATTCCTCTCATACCTAGCTCAAAACTTAGCACTGTACCGGCTGCTAGGAAGACAATTAACTCTATCCCAGCTGAAACCAGGACACAAGGTCAAGTCATATTTCCTTAAAGAAAAAGAATACTGTTAGAATGATTTCCTGAATGAAATTACCAAATATCGCCATCTGGGTTTTGTGATAACAATTACTGCTTAACTGTAATAATGGATACATTTAAGCAGCATGACCAAAATATTCCTGCTGGATCAAAACAATATTTGTTTGGATGACCAAAACTTGTCTTTTTATAAGTGTGTGTATCTTAATTGTGTGCTTTTTAATATATTTACAAGCAATTTGTGTGGCATTGTATTTCACAGGCATTTTGCTTCAAATTCAGATCAACTGCTCATAGAAAAGAAAAAGCTGATCAGATTTAACACTCCTACCTGATCAGGCCACTCATTCACATTTCAGCATGAGGTAAGTTAGGAGAATCTAGGACTTGCTCAGTGAACATGCAGGAGGAATCTGACTACTAATGAAGTTTTATGTGCCATTAACAGCAATTCCATTTAAGGCATATGGCTGGTAGCTGATAAGAAGAAATCTTCTCAACTTCAGGCATTCATCACCATAAAGATTGATCCACTTCAAGCTGATTTTTGCAATACTCAACTACTAGATTAATAGATAGCTCAAAAGCCTTCTTACAGTGCACTGGCAACATAAATAGTTGATAAAAATCTAAAGCATTTTTTGGAACTTAGGTCAGAAAGGTACAAGCGTAAGAGCAAATAAAAAGTTTCACTTCATACCTTTACAGTAAAGCACTGTGTTTAGTGTCATATTAACCTATTCAAATATTCCATTAATTCTGCCGGTCTAGTTATTGTAGTAAAAAAAAAAAAAATCTTGTATTTCAAAAAAAGTAAGGCAAGGTAGCATCTCAAAGAGATTGTTGTATACAATAAAGCTAGAATGAACATAAACCCTGGCAATTCATGCCCTCTTCATTTCAAGACAGCTTTTAACAGTTTTTATTTTCCCTTATGTAATTTACTACCCTCCAGCCCAATAATAATAAACAACCCAGTATTATCAAAGAAGTTAACTTCAGCAAGTTGCTTTTGTTTTCCAAAATGCACTGTTCAGGGAAACATATGATGGGATTTCCATTTAAGCCACCAGGATATGTAATGTTACACAGGACATGAGGTTTGCATGTTTAGTTAACTTGTTTTTCACTGGCTAGATCCATAGACCGAAGGCAATGAAGTTCAATAACCATAAGCATCTGCAACTTGTAGTAATTCTACTTCACATCCAACTATGAAGTTGCATAGCCCAAATGTGGAAAAAAAAAAAAAAAATACTCAGCAGTAAAGGAGGAAGAAAAATTCTCAATGCTCTCTAGGCCTCTGAATATGCCCTACACTTATATATGCCAAACTTTGCAGTGAGATCAAGTTAGAGCCCCACTAAAGAGATTGATGAAGTAGGTAGCAAGTGTATTAATACCCCTAGGCACCTGAAAATACCTAATTGATACCCGAAAACATCTCAGTAAAAGGCTTCACAGAGGATATGCTTTTAAAAGCATGCTTGAAAACAAAACCCACTTATTGCTGTGTGCATTTGTATACTCTTCTAAATTTCAGAGTGTTTGACCAGGTAAGAAGTGGATTCAGTATGATCTTCAACATGTAGGTATTCAAGTCCCATGTATCAGGACAAATCCCTGAAACCATATCCTGCAAACCATAATCAATAGGCATACTTGCACCACCTTACATGATCTGAACAGGAACCAGAGTACATACTACCTTAACCATAAATACATCAAGTGATTACATTCTTACTTTGCTTTTCTACTGTTACCATTTTTAAGGACCATGTACATAGTCCTTGAAGTATTAGCATCACCACTATCTCTTCCTCCTGTAGCTGAAGTCTGCACAATACTTTACCAGGACATCATCTATGTTAGGAAATTATACCAAATTCTGGACAGCACAGAGTGGAAAGCACAGCCTTACAGTTCTGACTTTAGCATCCAAAAACTAGAGGACAAGATTTCAGAAACATCCTTTTACATTATTTATTCCCCAGTTCAAGACCACTGACTATGCAGAGTGTTGGTACTGCAACCTATGATGAGGTGCCGTACTCCTTCCATTACCAAGTTGCTCCACAATTGCCTCACCTAATTGTAGCTCGAATTCCTCTCTTTGGACAAACACCTAAACGTATGCTGGTATAGCTAATTTATTCCTTCACTGTATGTAGTTGTAGCCCTGCAACTTCTAGGGTATCTAGAAAAGCATTAGCTCTGTCAGTCAAAACAGATTTCTACTTGTATTCAGATACCTTCTTTATACTGTTAGATAACCTTGAAAAAACAGAGTAGAGAAAGGAGCTGTATTTCAAAGCATCCTGTCTGCTCAGTTTTATCATCCCTCACATTAATCACCCTTGCAGAATCTGAGTCTCTAGTTATGTCTTTTACAGAAAGATGAAGATTCACACTAAAAAAACTTTAATAGGATTAAAAATAAAAATTATTATAAGTTGCATGTTTTTAGTGTATCAGTACCCCAGTGAATTTAGTAATTATGGATTAAATGCAATTTTGATTTCATTCTAGTTTACTACCAAAAGGAGAGGATGATCACATGGAGTTGATAACTAAGAGAAGGAAAAAGAACAAAATGTTTTAAGTAATAATTTGAACCACTGGAGTAAACAAAGACAAAGCAGCTACAATTACCAAGAAAAGTTTAAGCAGCAGCAACAAAAAAAAATGCCTCTCATTTTACTGTTAAAATAACTATATTCTTCAGTATAGTGCAGAAAAAACATTGCAATATAAATATAACAATTCATTATTCTAAACAAACAGACTCTTGGAGGACAGTTCAGTTTTGAGTTAAAGGCTTAACTTTAGATACTGAATGCATGGCTGCCACTGCCAAGATCCAAGAAACTAACTAAATGAAAAAGCCTGAATGTGTAGTCAGCAGGACCTGATAAAATGCAGTATTAAGGGAGTTAGCTAATTAATTAGCTGAACAAGTCTCAATTATTTTCATAAGTCATGAAAAACTGGCTAAGTATCAAAGGACTTCATAAAACAATCAAGTTTACAAAAATATTAAAACAATCAAGTTTACAAAAATATTAAAACAATCAAGTTTACAAAAATATTAAAACAATCAAGTTTACAAAAATATTTAGGAGAAATTATAAAACAAAACACAGAAATGAATGTTATACTTTAAGTAGGATTTTTTACTGTATTACCTACACTTTTGCTCTACAAGCTCAGAAATCTCCACTGAGGAGACATTTACATGGCTCAGATAGGAACACGTGCACATCTAAACCTATAAAAGTTAAACAGATATGTAATATGCAAGATTCAGGACTTGACTCTGTCATAGCTGGCCTGTGTAAGGCAAGTGGATAAGGAAAGTAACTGAATATGCTAGTTTTGTAATAGTAGAGAGGACAGCAGTAATATGTAATTCCTAGTAATTTGAAGTTATTAAAAAGCCAAACTAAAAGCAGAGCAGGAAATAGTTTTTATCCTTCAAGCAGCAGATGCTATAGCCTATAACCTCAAGCAACTCTGTGAGCTCAAAATGGCATTCCACAAAGGGACTGCACAACTGTAATTACCACTTACGTTATAAACTTGATATACAAATGTTTTATACAACACAGCCAAACTCTGCTAAGCTTAATGACCAGTACATCTGAAATTCAAAAGTAATTTGCTTTAGATTCAGAAGAAAAGAACAAGAAAAAGTAATGTAATGGCATAATTAGGCTAAGGACTGCAACAGCTTAAGAGGAAGATGAAGATCTCGGGGTATTCCAAAATGGCATTATCAGATACAATCATCAGAAGAAAATAAAAACCTAACAGTAAATCCTATTAGGTGGGAGAACAGTCTCCCCAGAGAAATGATAGAAGTCCTGCCACCATTTTAACAATCATGAAGAGGAGTGTTGTCATGAAGAAGCCTGTACTGGCACAGGTGCAAATCTTTTCCACCTCAAATTTCTGGGATCATTTTCTGTCACTAAAATATTGCCAAGTTTTTTTTAATTCTGTCATAAGAGAAGCAATCCATTCAATGCAAGTTATCAATTTGATTATCTTTCTTAGAACGTGAAGGACTTGCGATAATAGCATATAAAAATAGGAGTTCCTCTATCTGAAATGCAGCTTTGAGGATCACTATAAAATATCTTTCAACTTATTTCATGGCAATCCCTCATTATTGAAAGTTGTAACAAGAAAAAGAATCATTATTACATTTGATATATGCATCAAACATTAAAGAACATGTTATTATATTTATATCTTATAATATCTCAT
>VYZV01016756.1:47942-62756 GCA_013401275.1 Pandion haliaetus
AAAAAGCGCATAGACAAGGCACTTCAGGATATGGTTTAGTGGGCATGGTTGACGGTTGGACTCGATCTTAAAGGTCTTTTCCAACCTAAATAATTCTATGAAAAGATAACAATACTTTTTTATTATGCTTGCTTTCAGATTTTTTAGAACAAGAGGAAGAGGCCTAAAACAAATACTAGGTAAAGTTCCTTTTTTTAGCTCTGATCATTATCTTAGCCAATTAAACGTAACCTTCAAAACACTTTTAAAAATGAAGAGGATAAATCTGAAGACCCAAATCAATAACAAAAAACCCCAATGCTTTCCTACTCTAATTGTACTGACTGATTTTTCCAGAGCACTCAGAACTCAAGCAGATACAATCTGTATTTTCCATGTGGTTGCACAGGATGTGCTGTATAAATGGTTATAGAACAGAACAGGGGAAAAGATCAATTATGCCACTGATCCGTCTTATGACAGCAAGGATGCCAAATGGAGACATCTGGGACAGAAAAGTTTCAGTAATCCAATTACAAAATGCCATCAGGATGCTGTAAGCATCTTTTATTTCACTTACTGTATGCAATCACTGAAGACATCCAGGTTTTCTATACAGATTTGTTAAAATAAGAACTGCTAGTTAATTTTGTCAAGTTTCTCCAAAACTTTAGTTAATTAGGAATAGAAGAGGAAGATATATAGAGGATTTTGCTGCTTGTAAAAATCATCAGAAAATAAAGAATTCTTGCAAACACTTTTTTTCCCCATTCTTTTTAGGACAGAGTAGAAAAAAAACATTTAGAATTGCATTTAAAGAATTTTACATTTTCAGGCACAACTTATCACTGTTATTTCACTTCAAACCCAGGATAGTTATTTTAAAGCTTTAAGTATTGAATGAAAAAAACCTCCTCTCTCTCTGTTGCAACAATAGATAAAATGACAAATTACACAAATGGATATAAGCCCTCCACTTAAAATACATCTTTAAAATGGCTTGAAGCCAAATCTACAGTCAGGACTGAGTTTCCCTTCACAGATTAAACCTTTGCCACATCTCAATTTTTAATGAAGTTTTTAAAGAGGAGTCTGTACTTGGTATAACCGCCAAACTTCTTCCTGCACGCTGTTTCAAAAGCAAAAACATGCAGTGCTCCACAGTCTGGAGAGAAAAACCAAAATTTTAATGATTAGAAGCCCAAAAAGACTTTATATTCAACTTTAACATTAAACAGAATTTCAAGAGATAAAGAGAAGAAACTTGAGTTTTAATTATCACTATTTTGTTGAAACAGTATCAAGAGATCCTGAGACATCAAGAATCTGTCTCATACTACACGTGCCATTTAATCTATGCTGAGCACTCCTCATTCATCATACATCTTTTTTCTTTTCTTTTGCTCCACTCGCTCTACCACATTTCTCATAATTTCATTCTTTAAATTAAATATGCAGGCAGAACATTGATCAGAACGAAAAATGCTACAGGTCATAGAAAACAGCATCAGGAAACAGAGGAAGAAACTAAGTTGTGCCCTTTCCATTTTGGAGCAACAGAGAGCAAAGGCAGTAGGCTTTGCTGCACATTTTGCGGGCCCTAGCCCTGAAAGGGTGAGAATTGCTACATTTATGGTGAAACACCACCACGAATTAGACTAGGAAAGGAATTTTAAAGCAGAAGGTACCATTCTGACTGCAAGGGAAGGAACATGGTAATAATCATCAATAACCCCAAATAAACAAGATGGGCTACAATGTAAACCCAAAGGAAAACAAGAACACATGGTGCAGAAACAAGAGGATCCTGCCAATCTATCCCAGTTAATTTCACATAAAACAGAGGAAAGTATGTTCAGGACTGAAGATTCTCTCAGGAAAATGATCACATTTAATACTCAAAGCCTTAAATAATTACACAATTGCTTCTATTTATAAGAAGAAAAAAAACCCCACAACTCTGGAAAAACTGTCAGATGCTACCTTTAGTCCTGGTCTAAATGCAGAAGACATCAAAGAATAATCTGTTCTTTACAGTCATGATGAGGACAAGAAATAACAGGCTCAAAAACGTGGAGACTGAACACACAGAAATTTCGGTTAGATCTTCGGGAAAAAAAATCCTTTTAACAATAAGACACAGTAATAGGTTACCTAAGGAAGTTGTAGTGTCACCACCACTAAAGGCTTCTAAGGGCACATCAGATAGACATTTGTCAGGAACAATAAAAGCATGGCTGAGCTTTGGGATAAAGGTTCAATTAGATTGTCCTTCCAACCCTATCTTCTACAATTTCTCACAATTGCCATAACTTCTACACCCAGTTGGGGAAAAGGTGAGAGACACAGGGATGAAAAGGTAAGGAACAGTGATTGAGATACCAATCTTGAAATACTTCAGAAATACCAGGTCAAACTAAGACATTACAGAAGCTTACATTACAGAAGAGTAAGATTACTACAAAATTGTTATACATCATCAGCATCTTTTTGAGTAGCTTTAAGCTCAACAAGAACAAGGTACGTCCCCACTTGAACAAAGCCAATACGGTCTACTTGGATAGCTTCCCTGTGTCAGATTTAGCAGTAATGAAAAACTTACCTACAGAAAAATAGCTACTCTGATTGCGTATCAGTGGTTTAACTAAGCTTCTGAATCATCTTCCTGAAAGCTCTAAAGTAAACTTTACCCTTTATGAGAAATGCTTTTAACATTGCAAATCAACGTTCTTCTATGTGTTTCAGTAAAAAAAAAAAAAAAAAAATCTTATCTATATAAATTGCCCATGCGAAGCAATTTATAATAAAATGCCAAGTGGTATATTTCAAAGTGTAATATCATCACTCTGATTCCTTTCAATTTTTAATAGTTTTACCTACTTAGAATTTGTTTAAGAGATATAAAAAGCATCAAAAGGATTGAGAACATACCTTACAGAAAACACATGCATGTTAATACGAAATATATTACCTCAGACACTGTGAAAACAGTCAATTATTATTTTCTCCCATTATGAATATAGTTTCCAAGAGAACAGTCCTTCTTCAGTTACTTGATGCTATTTCCATAACCAAGAACTTTTTTTTTACTCCACTTTAAATAAATGTACTGCTCAGCACCAGAATTAAAATCATAAAAGCAGTCTTTCCAAATCTAGTTAGCTGTTAAGTGTGAGCCGTGGGAGAAAGTTATGGCATTGCTCTTCATCTAATTTCCAAATTATTACACTTTATCTGTGGCCATTTTTAGACAATCCAATGTTTATCTCCTCAGTGGTGAACGCTCTCATGGCTGTCCACAATACAGAAAAGTGAATAGCAGGATTAAAGAGAAGCAGTAGGAATGTTTGTATGTTTACATATTCATGTGGCCATTCTAGAAATAGCTTCCATGACAGCAGATGACTAATCATCAACTAATTCAAATCCATTCTCTAATAGTTCTTTAAATTTTTACAAACTTAATCAAGTTGAAGATGGACAAGAGCAATTTTCAGTAATTTGCCACCGGAGAAAGTTTCTTTAGTTATCATTAGGAATATTTTTCTGTATAGGACAATGTATTTTAGTAATTTAAGAACTTACGTATTTTCTGCTCTAAATACAGCTATAACATAGTATTTCGCAATCAATACAGCAAGTTACACCGATGTTCTCTAGTCTCCCCATTCATCTTTCTCTGCTAGCAGTAAAGTCCTTCAAAAACACCTAATACCTTAACTCAGTCCTCTCCTTCTGCAAAGCCATTATTTCCATCTTCCAGGTTCATACAACTGATCCAGACACCTCTAATCATTCGGACTTTATGCATACTTTTCTATGTAGTCAATGCTTTAAAAGAAAAAAATTTTAAAAAAACCCCAAAGAACATTGTCTTCACCAAGGATACTTTCCTTGCTTAAACTCCAACTTCAACATCTCAAGTTCTTCTTATTTTCAAGTATTTCATTTTCAAGTACTTTTCAAATACTCAAGGTTTTCAAAAAAGTTGATTGGGAAAGAAGATCCCTTTCTCTAGTCCTTAACCTCTCTTTCCATCCCAATGAAGACACACACAAACCAAGCAGGAAAGAGGATACTGAGATGTGACTTCTTTTTATCTCATGAGATACACATTTTAACCCTACTACATTAAATTCCCTCTTGCAGGGTTCACTTTGAAACAATTCACTCTATGTTCAACCATTTTTCTGACTTCCATAAAAGCTATGGCAATCTTATCAGTTTTTTTATAGAAAAACTTGGGTTTACTTTACACATTTAACCTCCATCGTATTTGCCTTTTACCACTGTGCTTCTGGACACTATTGCGAACAAGAACCTCCCATAGCACAAGATCATATGCTCTTTCAATTCATATAAATTTCCGCAGAACAGTTTTAAAATGTTATTTCCAAACTGGTTACCGTGAGAAAGTTCAATTTTCATCTTTCACATACAGATGTTTCTTCCCATATATATATTGGGCAAACTACTACAGTTTTCAACATGAGGTTGGTAGGGCATGAAAAGGAGCCATACTTTAGCTGTAACATACACAACTCAGACACATACAAAGAGATATGCTTAATATAAACCCCTGAAAACCATGAAGTTACACTTTCCTTTAAGCCTGCATTTAACTTGAAGCAAGCACTAACAATGTTGCACTAGTTTCTGTAAAGATGCAGTTGTAGTGCATAAATCCAATGTTTTGTGTGCATAAGCAGTATTTAGTCCATTGCATTAACAGAAAAATACTAAACAGGAATGAAAAAAGGAGTTAAAAAGATGCAGAAGACTAAGAAGTGTTAATCAATTTTATCAGTTAAAGAGGAAAAAAAACCTGAATTACAAGCTTTACAGAGGAGAAATACCAGCTTGAACCATAGTATCAAATGGCTAGGCAAAAAGTATCCATTTCAGTTCTTTTATGTATCACCTTTGCAGTAGGATTGGGGAAACTTTACAGAGAATAATTGTAGATGTCCATTTTAATCTGCCATTATTTACTTGTTAGGAAAGGATTCCATTTAAAAAGAAGTAAAGATTATTTCAGCTATCTTGGTAGCACAGCTGGCACTCCACATTAAAGTGTCAACAAAAGTTGCAATGCCAGCACATCACAGCAAGAGAGAATCAAGTGTGTCAAACATTAAACACATTTTATTAAAAAAACCTAACAAGTTAAAGTTTTGAAAAGAAGTTAATTATAGCAGCAGAAGAGCAACACATTACTGCCTACTCTTTCCAGAAAGAGGAGAAAAGAGAATGCCTAGAGTGAATGGGTTTGTTTTTTACACTGATACCCAAGGGATTTATCTCAGTTATCAGATTACTACTTAACTTGGTAAAACCACAAAGTCAGACCACTATTTAGAAACTTAAATAAGGATTTTACATACTAATTTTAGCCTTTTAGAATCATAGAATATCCTGAGTTGGAAAGGACCCAAGAGGATCACTGAGTCCAACTCCTGACTCCACATAGGGCAACATAAAAGTTAAACCATATACCCAAGAGCATTTTCCAAAAGGTTCTTGAGCACTGACAGGCTTGGGGCCATGATCACTTCCCTGGGGAACTTGTTCCAGTGTTGACCACCTTCTCAGCGAAGAATTTTTTCCTAATAGCAAATCCGAAGTTCCTCTGAGGCAGCTAAAGCTTAAAAGCCATTCCCTCGCGCCCTGTCACTGGACACCAGAGGGAAGACATCAGCACCTCCTTCTCTGCTCCCCCTCATTTTACTTCTTTGGCCTATAAGCCTTAGTAACCTACATAGTTCTTTAAAAAACAACAAAGCAAACAAACAAAATTTTCTGACCACTCTTCTCTTTGACTGAGCAGATAGCTCAAAGGGAGGATCTGTTAGCAAAATTTTCTTTCCCTCTCTTCCGCCACCACAAAGCACAAGACCTCCGGCAACACTGACAAAAGAAAACAGATGTAAAAGAAAAAAAAAATCAAAAATAAAATTCTACAGTTTGGTAAGAAGTTATCTCCTCCCCTAAATCAAGTTACAGAGAAACTGTAACGAGACTCTACTGGTTGGCCTAGCACTGGGTATATGAGAACATGGCCTGAAATCGACGGCAAGCTAGGGAGAGAAATGTAGTAAGCTCTAGCACGCTGAAACCTGAAAAAGGCAAATATTTACACTACACACTGCTTCGCACTTCCCTACTGAAGTACAAAAGTTGCTGAAGATAGACGGTTGCTACTGAAACTGAATTAAAACTGCTCCTTCCTCCACGTCTCTTACCCAGGAGACACCGTGAAGAGGGAGTATCAGCACCCACACCAGCCACACCTGCTGCCATTGCTTCCGCGTTATTTATTAACTCTGGGCATTTCTTTTAGTTGGCTCCACAAACACGGGGTTCAACTTCCTTCGCCTGATGGCTCGTCGTAGGTCAGCGCTCCTCGCCCTCGGCTGGCTGCTTGAGGCACCCGAGGCCCACCGCGGAGGGCAGCCGAGCGCAGGACGGCCGCCCTTGCCTTTATTTGCCCAAAAACGGGCAGTTTAAGGCCCTGGGCAACGGACGGCACCCGCCTGGGCTGGGACATCACGCTGGGGACCGCGGACCCGGCGCCGCGCCCTGCCGCCGCGGCGCTGGCTCCCGGCTGCCCTGGAGACGCCGCCGCCGCCGGCGGCAGCAGCCGGCCATCTTCCGCGNGACCGCGGTGGGAGGAGCGCGGGGGGAGGCAGGGCGAAGAGCGCCGCGGGGCGGCGGGGGACGCCGCGGGCGCTGCCGAGGGGGAGGCGGCACGGCAGGGCAGCCCCAGCCAGCCCCTCAGCCGGGCGCGATGGCGAAAGAAGCGAACGTGTCTACCTCCTTCTTTTTCTGTCCTCCCCCGAGCTGGCCGCAGAGGAGGAGGAGGAGCAGCAGCAGGAGGAGGAGGAGGCAGCTCCCGGCCGGCAGGTGCAACAGCCGCCGCGGTGCCCCGGTACCCAGCGCCATGTTCCCCCCGCCGCCCGGCCGCTAGCCTCCGCCGGCGAGCACCTGCGGCACCCCTGCCCACCTCCTCCCCGCTGATTGGGCTCGGGCCCTGGCCAATCGCATCGCCCCGCGGCGCGGAGGCTCCTGGGAAATGTAGTTCTTGCGCTCGCCGCGCCGCGTGCCTGCTGAGGCCCTTCGACGCCATTTCGGCGGCGCGGTTGCAGCTGAGGTAGGTCTGGGTGCTGGGCACCTGGCGGGCGTCCACACGCTCAGGCCTACGCGCAAGTGACGTGTGACGGAGACTTGCTGTCAGCTTTGTCAGGGGCTGTACGTTGTACCGAGGCCGTGGCCCCATAAGTAGTGGTGGTCCCCAGCGGGGTGGTGGGTATTTCTGCCCACCTGAGGTTGGGGTGAGCAGCTTTACCTGCTGCTCCACGTTCCCTGCTGCAGCTACGTGAAGCACAAAGTGCAATCGTGGATAAAGATTGAAAAAAAAAAAACCCCAAACAAACAAAAAAACCCCTAAAGACCCTTTTCCACATGTTTGCATGTGTACGCTTCTCAGATTTCACTATATGCGCAGGAAACCGCCTTTTCAGATAATAATACACTAATACAATTAATTTTAATTTAATTCCCAGAGCATTAGCCATGCAACTTTAATTTGATACTCTGGCTCATGGTACAGTCTTCAAATCGGTGAGTGCATATTTTTTTCCATGAATGTGCACACTGCAGTGCACAGGCTAGGTAATGTTAAATTAATGTTAGTTTTTTCTTTTTTTTTTTTTTTTTCCCCTAGAATTCCAAGTACTCACCTTATGCTACATTAGTTATTTACACGCATCTGTGCTGAAGGCTCAGAAGACAGAACAATTCATTTCTTCAGAGATTTTGCTATGTCACTCAAAAATGTTAGGAATTTTATAATCAAAGCACCATAATACAATCAAAAGCTGAGGCACTGAGTATTCAAAAGTATTTGTTAATTTTGGGCACAGCATTTTTAGATGGTATTTTGATGATAATATCAAGTGCTAATTTGATGAAACTGCTGACATCTTAGCATTAAGCATTTAAAACATTAAATAGGCCGTTGTGTGCCCTTCAGTTATATTTGCAACGTGCCTTTCAGAAGTCACATCTGTAGGAATTGTAGATCATATTGAAATAATCTACCAGACACTTAAGATTGATCTAAGTGTCCAAGAGAGTTCAGACCATCTGTTATCCACATCCATCAGATTCTGACTGTCACTGGACAATAATAATCATCAAGTGGTATGCAATCTGGACCCTGCTTCTCAAGTATTTAGGAAGGTTGGCCCAACAGCCCTTGACTATAGACTTTGACAGGGCTGCCGTAAGTCTTCAAAAAAAGGTGATATCCATATGCCAACTGTTTTTTTTTTTAAGAGAAATCGCAGATCCTATCACTCCAGATCTGTTACCCCAAATTTACGCTGTTCAATAAGTAGCTGCTCCCCATTTGCAAATGGGGAAGGAATGAGTTCAAAAGAAAGACTGAAAACAGAAGGAAATGGAAAACAGCACACGGGGAAGAGGGTCACATGGATGAGTGAAGTGAATGTAAGGAGATTAGAGGTTAGAAGCTTTGGTTCTTCTGTATGTGTTCCAGGGTTTTAGAGGTCCAGTGTCTTTTGGAGCATGCAGACCTGTCCTCCCCAATATGAGCTGGGAAAGAAAGGGATGGAGAAGTCACTATACCTCCTCTTTTCTGTCTTTTTTTGTGAACTAAGGAGAGAGCGAGCTTATTTCAGTGATGGAAACCCTTGTGCTACCATTAACCTCTGAGTCTCCATTAACCTCACATAGATAGAGTGTTTTTTCAGATAAGAACATGGCTTTTACTTGAACTTGCCTTTTTATCACCTCGAAAAATCATATATGTTCTAAAACATCCACTTACAAATTTTCTAACACCCACTTTCTAGGGTGTGGCTAAAAAGGAACAGCAGGAACAGCTTACCGGAACGAAAGGCAGAGCCATATGCTTGAGAAGCTTACACTTCCAAGATAGTCTCTCTTATATTATTTGTATTAGTGCAAGTGCTTCAACATGACTGTGACAAAAAGTTTCTCGGTATTTCCACTATCAGTACCCCTATACTACGCTAGCCACTTCTAAGTAATTTCTGTAATTAACCATATAATAAGCTAAGTGACCTAGTGAACATAGCGTGAACATAGTATTGCAGGCCACCCATGGTATCTGCCTCCCTGTTCCCCCCAAAAACGAGGACGAGGATAGTAAGTGATTAGAAAAAGAATAAAATAAAAATAGCCATCGTTGTAAGTGGTTACAGAGGTTTCTAACACAGACCTCCGCTCTATAAGAGACAGGAGATACCTATTTAACAGAACTGTGTGTTTTAAAAAAGACCTTTTTTTCCTGTCTTCATTTAGGAACTAAGAATTCAATATAAACTTCGCATTGCAACAAGAGAGGCATATCTGAATTAGTATGCCAAAAAAAAACCCCATTTCATTAAAAAATCTCAGGCCACTCTTGCTAAATCCAGAAGGTGGTTTCATTGGAACCTTGTTTGGAAACCTGCTGGTCTCCTCCTGAGCTGAATAAACCATGGACCTGTTACATTTTCACTGTATGAAGAGCATTGAAACTACTGAGAATGTGAAAATCACTGGGAGTTCTTCATTGCCTGAAGATAGAACTAGCTTCATAGATGGTATATACAGGCATAGCTGCTGTATCATGACATGTATGAATAAACCTGGTAAGGAAGGCCTAAAGTGAAAGGAAAACATCCCTTCCTTCTTTCCTGAAGGAATGACAGAGGAAGGAATACAAGCCTGGAAAAGAAGTACAGTGCTGGAGAAGGGGAGACTAATGGGAAGGATTACATGAAATCTGATTGTTTTACATTTATGGTGTTACTGTTCTTGAGAGTTAGCTCTGTTGAGTTAATACTGTCATAAAATTATAGAGTTTGTATTTGTAATAGTGTGCATATATCTGGCCCAAATAACTGGCTCACAGTAAATGTGCCCGAAATGAGTGTCCTGACCTTAAAAAATAGAGCATTTTTTGGTACTGGGATGCAAATGCATGACCCTGGGACAACAAGGGCAGTACATTTTGGGTAAAAGTCTTCTTAAGGTTTAAGAGAGAAAAAAAGTGACCAATCATTTCTTGTGCAAGTTGTGTTTAACAAGAGTGTTGAAAAGCCTCCTGTGAGCTGGAAGACTATGCTCTTTCTCAATATTATACGAGCCCTCCTAAGAAGTGATAAAATAACCAGTGAGCAGAGCTGTGGGAGTTGGCTAGAGTGGTTGTCAGGGCAAAAAAAGCAGCATGAGGCTCAGAGAGCAGAGATGGGATGAGTGCAGGAGTAGGCAATGGAGTGAGGGTGCCTAAAACAATGGCAAATGAAAACAGGTGGGGGAGCAAGCAGCTGCCCAATGTGTGGCTCTGGAGACAAGGAGTGCAGTGAAGCTTGGCTAGGCAGAGTGACATGAGGAGCAGCTAACATGAACATGAAAAACCCACAGATCAAATCAGCTCAAATCAGACCTTGCAATCCAGAATAACTTAAAAAAAACTTTAAAGAGTGAAGATTATTGCATGGGGGAAAACAATAGCCTAACAGTTCCCTAGAAGAAAAAAAAAGAACTTTTTAAAAGTGTTTTAGTAACACTTTAAGAATTAGATATTCTTATCTTGCATACATATTTCCTTAGCTTTTTTCCCTTGTAATAAGAATATTCTTTGTATGCTATTTAATTTGTATTCATGAGTGAGGAAAATCAGCTCTCACAGAACCAGAAAATTTAGTATCATTATCCAAAGGTTCATAAGTGGAACTCAAGCGAGTGTTTTTTTCAAGTAATCCCCTTAAATTTAAACCTGACCTTTATTACAGCCAATCAAGTCCTGGCAGAAGAGTTACATGGGTTAGGCAGCCATATCCAACCATATAAAAAAAAATTACTGCTCTTGTTGTCAGGTATCATCTGCTACTTCTCTGAGTCACCATTAGATTTATTTAGGATATCTTTCTTTGACTTTTCTTTTAATTGGGAAAAAATTTCCACACATCCCCAACATTTTCTGCAGGAGTACAGCATTACATCCTCTAAAACTACATACCCATTAGGCAGTGTAGTTTTGGCTTTTACGAAGCCTATCGCTGGAATGTTTAGTTACAATAGAAGCCAATGAGGGAAATGTCACATGAGGCTTATATGCTACAGCTTCATGGAAAAAGGAATTGCATTTTTTAAGTACCGTTTAATATTGAACTAACCTGAATGGAAGCAGTTTGGTCATTTTATTAAGCTATGATGAAACATCTTAGCTCTGGGAATGGTTATGTGTTTCCTTAAAACTAATGATGCTAAAATATTGTGATGTTTCTTAATTAAAATTTCAAGGATATGAAAAAAAGGTGAATTTCATTGTGATTTGGGATCAAAATAAATAATGTGTCAGAACTTTCTGTAAGAAATACAGACTCAGGTTCTAATTCCTATATCTGAAATTTGTAAAGGTAGTAGGCTTGGAAAGTGATCTATATTAGTATAATCCTGTTCTTTAGGAGATGGGTGCGGTGTGTAGATGATGATACAGACAGTGTCAAAGGCAGTAGCAAAGGCTACTTCCAAGAGAAAAGATTACAAACTTCTGGACAAACACAGTTTCTTAAGGACAATCTTCTACTACTTTTACATGGTCATTTTAACAGTCACAGGTCAGAAGTTGCAAACTTTAATGTTCAAAGATGGATTTACTCCTACAATCAAATGGAAAGATATCTTCTCTCTGGCTTTCAGCCGTCAGCCTTCAGAGAGCTCTCGTTCATTCATGCCCCATTGATCTCTGTCTAACCAGTGAGCCACATCACATCCAAGTCAGGTCTGAAGGGTGGTGCACTGAATTAGATTTTTTTTCCTCCTATTAAAGATGAAGCATGCAAAACAAAACTTAAGAGTTGGGAGATGCTGTCTTCCAGAGAGGCAAGTTGCCATTAATCAATTGCTGTCATTAATAGGACTATTACCACTCACGGATGTGCTTTTCAAGATACTGAGACTCTTGGGTTTTGGCATCACACAGATCCTAATACAAGACATTAGAAAAAAATCTCATAGCGTACGGTTGGCAGTAGTGTAGCAGTTGCTGATTCCTGTTCTGGACTTTGTTTACTCTAGGTAAAGAAGATAAAACTATGTAGCTACCTGTCAGCCATCCAAGTTTACCAGCTAATGGAGTAAACTATTACATTCCTCCCCGTTTTGTTTTTTTTCCTAAACAAAAGAAAGGCAACAGTGGACCAGGCTGGTAATACTGAAAAATGCTTTCTTAAATTGAAGCCACACTAACAATTTTTTCATAATCTTTTCTTCCTGAACAAGGCACCAATCTTTTCCTTGGGAATACAGCTATAGTACTTGCAACAAAGCATGCTGTGTTCTCTGTTGCATATAAATTTTATTAGCATGCTTTATACCCTTTATATAAAAGATAAGTGCTATGAAACCAGATTGACTACAAAACCTCATATCGTCTTCAATTTGGTATTTTCCATTGCATTTAATTTTAGTAAACTTCTTATTTATGTATACAATTCAAGTGATGTAAATTTTTCTATCATTATCCTATTTCACTGACTTCAACTAAGATTCCAAGAAATATTATACAAAAAATTACTAGATGGAATTGAACAACAAAGTAATTTACACCTACATCAACATACCAAACATTTAAATTTCTTCTGGCTTGCAAACTTTGCTTTTGCTTTGTTCATAAATTAATTTCATATTATTTTGATGAATGCATTGCATGTTATCTTGGATAAACAGACTCACATACAGAATAGAATAATCCGTATATTCAGGAAAACTAAGCCAGCAATCTAAGCATAACCAAGAATTTTCTTAGTACATATATTTAAAGATGTAAATATATATGTACATGTGTATAAGTCTATATCAGCAATGGGTGTTCTTATATTTGAGGGCAGGACCAAAGCTCAGATTGCATTACTGATTTGTCTAATTTTGCACCCATATTGATAAAACACAAGTAGCAACGGTTAGGGATCCTGACCCTTGTTAACAACTCTCAGGCTGTTATGGTATAGCTGTAGGATGGGGACGTGGGGGTATAAGCAACAGGGATGATGTTTAGACTTCCTGGGATTGTTCAAACCATCAGGCACTAAGAAACACTGTGCAAGTATTTCTTGGGACTCCAGAAGAAACATTTTATAAAGAAATGGAGGAGGCTGGAAAAATATGGGACAGGCAGGTAAATAACACATAATGCTAGTAAGTTAGTACATGCAGTAAAAATTTGTAAGCAGACAGAGCTTTTATCTATTGAGGAAGTATCAATGTAGCGTGCTTCTCTCTCTGTGCATGTGTGTACTTAAAGACTAAATGGAGAAAATAATTTATTCTTATGAATAAATGTATAATCAGATCTTTGTCTTCATAGTTGTATTTTGAGTGGATTCAGATTTAGGTTGGTTTCTTAGCCTTCTTACAAACCTTGTTTTGGTTTGGTTGTTTAACAGGGTTTTAGCTAATCTTATTCTAAAAGTTACTTTATCTGTAAGCAGTGGTGTATCATCTGTAATATCATAGAAATATATAAGAAAACTTACAGACAGACATCAACAATATTGGATTGTGAAAAACTTGAATTAGGAAAGTGGAAACCAAAACGTTTAGAAAAAAATTCTTCAGTTTCCCAATGAAGAGCAAAATCATTTGCAAATAATGAATACATTTTTTTTAACTACTCAGTAATAACTGCAAATTCATACAATTTTCCAATAATTTAAAATTTACATTCTGTTTTGTCTTTAAGAAATGTTCATATTCAGTAGCTTAAATAGGTTAGAAGGATGGTGAAGTTATATACTTGATTTGTGGATTAGCTGTCCAATTCTTGCTCATGAACATCTAGTCCAAAAAGCTTTTTGAAGTTTTCCATTCTTGGCAAATAGTAGCAAAATAAAACTTAAAAACTATGCCAATGGTCACCTGTAATTCTTAAAAGAGTGTCACCATAACCCATTGCCCTCTCAACAGCTATGCTATTTTGTATGAAAACTTGAAGTTTGGCATTTGATTATAAAAAAGCATGTGAAATTGCTCACGCATTTTAATACCTCACTCCAGAATCAAGACTGAAGTAAGTGTTTGATATGCAGCATAGAATATCCTGAGTTGGAAGGGACCCGTGAGGATCATCGAGTCCAACTCCTGACTCTACACAGGGCAACCTAAAAGTTAAACCATGTATGTAAAAGCATTGTCCAAACACTTCTTGAACACCAACAGGCATGACATGAATGTCAAAGTGATCCCTACCGGGAATACAGGGTGGATTTGTGTCACCTAATTCTGTTTGAGTTTTTCTAAACTCAAAGACACCAGCTATTTTAGATAACTTTTGGGGTGATCAGATGAATCACACTTTGAGAGCACTTATTTTCGTTGGCAGTGTAGGCAGTTTATTTCAGAGTAGACGTCAAACTGCTGGTTGGTAGAAGTTGGGAGAAATGAACACCATTCGTGGAAATATAATGGATAAATTTAATCCTTTGGGTGAATGAAAGGAAAGTGGTCTGCATTTTGAAGTATAGTCACTACGATTACTTCCCTGAGAGCGCTGAACCTCGATTTCCTAATGGTTGCCTAGAACAGGAGCTTTCTCTTGCCACACAAGAGATTTTGATTTCTGGAGATACAAAGGTAAATATGCAGTTGGTATAGGACCTATGAGGAAGACAGGAATATATTGAGGGATAAAGTGCACAAAACTTCTAAAAATTTATAGTATTGAAAAATTATAGTCCCAGTTTCAATCATTGTCTTGATAGCCATCATGGTGGAAGCTAATTTAGGGATGTAGTGCAGCAC
>VYZV01016757.1:8382-33237 GCA_013401275.1 Pandion haliaetus
TTTTTTTTCCTTATAACAGTGTTAGGTATCTTCAATATCAGCATTGTCTTGTTCTGGAATATCTGATAATAGAAGGCTTGTGTATTTCTGAAGGGCTCAAGACTTTTTCTTGTCTTAGCCACGCTGTTCTTTTTCTGACAGCCAGTACCCAAAACATCAGCATAAATTCGCAAAGTTGAAAACAGGTCTTCTTTTATGCAAGCCCATTTGTTCCTGTATCACATGTGGAATGTTCTTTTTCCTGTTATGTCCACAGTGATTATGCAGAAACTTGCCTGGGGCGAACAGACAGAAGGTGAAGTAGTGTTAGTCAGAGGCAACATAATACCAGATTACACTGGGAATTTGAAGGTTGGTGTGTACTTTACTTCCAGTCCTCTGGTCCTAACAATGTTGGAAACCTTGGGGGTTCACAGCTTTCCAAACAAAGTTTGATGTTTCCAGAAGAGACACATTTCCCTTCTGCTGGTTAGAAGCCTGCATTCATTTACGCTAAAAGCTTATGATTCCATTGCACTCACAACATGGCATCTTGTACACCTTGTGCTGAGAATAGGATGCGGTTTGTTTTATTTGCAGTCTCTCACTCCAAAGATTCTGACCATACCTTTGTCAAGAAGGCTGGAGATTGCCTGAGAACCCCACAGAAAGGGAGTTGAGTCCAGCCATAAGGTAGTAGATCTGTGAATCACAGGGCGAGAGTAACTCGAGGAGGTATTAATTAACAAGGACCCTGACAGCAATTGACAGAAAACCCTACTATGAATGCAGGGCTAAGAGATGAAATAGCAGATGCCTTATTAGTTGAATGGGGATAGAATAAGTACATGTAACTTCCTGGGTGCTGGATAATGAAAGATTCAGACAATAGGGAATGAACAAATCCAAGTGATCCATTCTGCGTCACAGTCTATGCAGTACATAAGAATAATTCTTGATTGAACAAAATCATTACTACTAATAGCATCCTCTGGTATACTACCTGTACTTTTTGAGATTCTTGCTGCTGTCACTAACTAACAATAGAGAGATGGTTATAATATGGTATCTCTACTTAGTTTGCCTGCCTTGGTAATGTTTCTGAGTCAACTAACTATGCAACAGATTGTTTATATCTTCTTCGCCTTTGTTCTGAAGATGAACAAAGAAAACGCGACACTAAAGCAATAAAAAAGTTTAAAGGTACAGTAAGAAATAGAGTGTAGTTGTCTATTGGATCCACGGCAGGTAAGTTATGTCAGACACATTCACTTTGCTCTTTATTGCCAGTTGAGCTTTTGTACCAAAAGGGATAACTGCTGCGTATGTGATTTGTGTACTTTCATTATTCTCACAGTTGCTTAAGGTAAATACATACCTAGGAAAACGTATGTCTGGATGCACCTTTCTTAAATTCTGAGGAGGATCTAACTTTAGTTGGTTGAAAGGTGCCACATGAGTGTGCAAGGGAGTACTGAATTTACTAATACTCTTTAAGCAAATCATTTGTAACAGATGGATGGGTGGGAAGCCCATCTGCACCATCATACTAGTTTGAGTTGAGGTCCTTCTCCACATAAATGTCAGAGCAGTTTGTAAGGCCTGTGATTCATCAGTCAACTTTGAATTGCTGTGAATGAAGTGTAGGGACTGACAGTATGATATTTTACATCAGCAGC
The DNA here is from genome assembly GCA_013401275.1 of Pandion haliaetus. Classification (NCBI taxonomy): domain Eukaryota; kingdom Metazoa; phylum Chordata; class Aves; order Accipitriformes; family Pandionidae; genus Pandion; species Pandion haliaetus. The sequence goes on from VYZV01016757.1 coordinate 10,041, forward strand.
AGGGAACAGGAAGTTGCTTCTCTGAGAAATTGTGCGTTTCATGGTACACAAGGACTTTGACTTCATTAGCTTAGATTTTGTGGGGTTCTAGAGAGACCCTCACCAGTGCCCAAGCAACTTCTAAAGGTATTCCTGTTCAGTCGCCTGTTGGGCAGTTCCTTGAAGGATTGTTAAAAATTTTTTTCCTGTGTGGAGGGATTTAGATTTTTTTGGTGTACCTCTCCTAGCCAGCTACTCTTTTATGTTCCTGTGTGAATTGCCGAGATTGGAATATGTGGACGCTCAAACTGTTGCTTCTCAGTAATGTCTTGCTTCTCAGTGCAGCAACTGTTACAGTAAATTACAATAGCCTTTTTTTTTTCTGAGTGTGAATATACATGTATATTTTAAGCAGCCTTTTACATAGGACTTTTCTGTGTTGAAGAAATAAAGCAGTAGCTGAGAATTCTGTTTTCTTCAGTGCATGAAGATTTTTAAGCTGATCTTTGGTTTCAACAGCTTCTACTGGCCAAGTGATTTAAACCTCAAGATTGCGTATCTACAAAGATGAAAATATGTATTAATGATGGGTTGTGAACAATACTAGTTGAAAGGCACATAAATAACTTTTTTTTTATTTTTGATGGCATTCAAACATTTAGGGGAATAAGGAAGAGGAAAGAGGAGGAACAGGAAGGAAATGATTCAGTGCATGCATAACATTATTGTCCTTTTCTGTATTCACTTGTTTACATGCATTGTCATTAATAATTCCAGTTAACCTCCCGTTGAGACAGTGGAGACAATTCTTGCATCTTTCAGTTGCTATTTAGGGGAAAGTTGTGTGTCAGGTGTGTCACAGCCAAAAAACTACTCCAGAACCATGATGGCTACAAATACTTCTGCCCAGTGTGCTTTTTTTTCATGGTATTTTTCCTCCCCAAATCAAAGTTTCCATGCTACAAAGGTAAAGAAGTCATGGGGGGAGATAAAAAACCCGTGTCTTCTACTCTATTAAACATAAAGCTATGAGAATTGTTGCATGTTGCTTGTTGTTTTTGTAATGAGAAGCATGGTAAAAAATAGCTTTATGATGAGCAGTAATTTTTTTTGCAGTAATATTTTAAAGCTACCTGGAAAAGAAATGCAACATGCTTTGGCAGGTATGCTTTAATTCTACCTAATTTTGTCAACTGATTTTCTTTGCAGAGACCTTGGAACAGTAGGTGCTGTTGCTATAGACAGTGAAGGAAATGTAGCTTGTGCAACATCCACTGGAGGACTCTCTAATAAACTGATTGGCCGTGTTGGTGACACAGCATGCATAGGTATGGGGTCTTGCCTCTCATTTTTGGAGGTATCTTACTTAAAGAAAGAAAAAAAGAAAGCAAAAAAGTATTATACATTCTCCTTTTCAGTTGTGAAATGAAACATAAATACTGGTACGCCTGAAATGGAGGTCTAACATTCAAATGTATCAAAGCTGAAGTTCCTAGATTGCAAGTAAGGATTGGGAGTAGAGGTGTAGTGCTGTCATTATCATCATCATCCAACACTTTTCTGTCTGGAAAATGGAGATGGGAATTTCTTTTTTCTGTCCTTTCCTGAATGCTAACATTTTTTTTTTTTTCCCTGTGTTTCCTTTCTGTTCATTCTGATAAAGCTCTCATTTTGTACGTCCGTGCTAACAGCTAAGTCAAAAAATGTAGCCTGTTCCATACTAAGATGCTGTTTTCTTGGTACTTAAGGAAGTAGGTGTAATTGTAATTACTGTTCGTTATATCAGTGAGCCAATTTTGTAAAATGACTGGCAACTTTGAGTAAATTCCTGTTCTTAGAGAGCCCTGATAAGACTGCTTCAGAGCCTAATAGATGTGGTGTGGAATAAAGGAAATATTTTAAGAGATCTCTTATCCAAGTATAAAGAGATATTTGAAATCCTTTCCCCAGACTTCCTCCTCTCATGGGACAGGCTTGCCATTTGATTGCTTCAGAGTTGTACCATACAGTGGGGATTTGGAAAATAATTATTTTTAGTAAAACACGTTCCAAACTCAAATAGTACTGCCATTGGCAGTATGTGATTATTATAAAACTAATATTAATTTTCTCTTGCACCCTAAGTTGCTAATGTTTTGGTACCCTCTGCATTTTGATTATAGTTTTCAGCTTTATTTCTGGCTGTAGCCTTCTGACTGCAAATACCCTTCTCTTTCTGTAGATCATGTTCAGGGCTCCTATAGTACGGGATGTAGGTCTGTGAAGGACAAGTGAAACTGGGCACTGTTGAGCATATTGCTTGCAACTTTTGCTCTTACTAGACATCTGCAGGATTGGGTACAGAAATGCTAGCTGCCCTTTTAAATATTAGAGCCTTTTGAAAGGGGGCTTTGACAGACTGATTGTGGCAGTGTTTTTCCACGTGTAACTTGGGTTCCATTGAAAGGGTCTGATCTTATCAAGAAAGTACAGAAGAGAAGAAGCTTTCATTGCTCTTCTGTGCTGCTTTCCCTTCCCCCAGTACCTTGTTTATAATGCTGTGGTATGTTCCTCCCCAGCTCCTGGGAAATATTTTTCTTAGTAGATGTGCTAGAAACATGGGTGTTGAGCAAGCAGGAGCTTGGTGGAGAGCAGGGTGTGGAATATGCCAGCAAAACAAGGATGGGAGGAAAAAAAGGGGGGGAGAGTGCATTCAGCAGACGAAACACAGCTTGCGGTGAGGATGGCAAGATTCTTTGGGCGTGCTTCATGATGCTTCACTAGAGCCCAGGCTCTTCAAATCTCTTATCTGCTTTTGCTCTTGTGGGTAAGTTCCCCTCAAACTTTGGTCAATTCACCAATGTCCTCACAAGATTTTCCTTCATATCTTCTCAATTGGTAATGTTGTGTGACCTGGCATTCTGCATCCCATTACTAGCTTGCTGATCCTCAATATACTGTCCCTTCCTGTTGGAAGATATTTTTGCCCATCCCTGTGGAGTGTTGGCCTGCTTCTTCTGCTACTTGTGCCACAAGCAGATCACTACTCTTCTAGCTCTCTCAACTTGCAACTGACTTCATCCAGCTGTTGTTGATCTCTCTCATGTATTTTACTTCTCAAACTGATGCAGAAATGAGAAAGAAGTTTGTTACTGACATTTTGCTCCCAGATGTGCACAGAACTGCTGGACCTTTAGGAAGAAATGTTCGGTACCTATTTTAAACAATGCAGAGCTTGCAAATTGTATTACAGAATATTGCTGCCTTTTTTTTTTTTTTTCCCCCTCTGAAAAGGAAGGGGAGGTTATGCTGATAACCATTCTGGTGCCACTTCAACCACAGGACATGGGGAGAGCATTATGAAAGTGGTCTTAGCCCGACTGATCCTCTATCACATGGAGCAAGGTATATTCCAAACTTCCTGAGAGCTGAAATAATGAGGCTAGGAAACATTGCCTAATGACACGTTTCAATTTATGTACTATCATCCTAGAACAGTTGTCAGAAGAGTTGTTCCCAGCGGTATGTGGATGGCTCACCTCTCTTTAAAAACGAAACGAAGTACTAAAGTATTAATAAAGCTAAAATAGCCTTCAGTGGACAGAAATATCTATGCTGCTTGATGTTTAATTACGCTTTAGATCAACGTACATTGAAAGACACTATTGTCTACTTTGTTTAACTGAAGGTCTCTTCAAAAATTTTTTCCCAATTTTAAACTAAAATTTTGTGAACAAAGAAACAGAGAACAAGTAAAACGAAGGTATGTTTAAGGAAGCAGTAGAAGAGGGCTAGAGGTAGATAATCAGAGCTAAAATAAGAAAGCATAGGATATCACCTTTCTAATAAACTGTAAAGGCCTTTATTTTAACAACTCTGATTATAGCAACAGAAATGCTTTTAAGATGTTTTAACTATGATTTAAATTTTCATTTTGTTTTGGAAAATATACTAAACTGACTGGGTGGGTATGTGGTAAACAGCTGACACAGTATGTCTTATGTGACTGTAATATAATCTGACTGTGAGACGACCCTTTGGAGCTTTACCTTCATGAGTTAGTCTGTCATCTAACCCCTTGATTATATTACAGCCTGTAAACGTAGCCAGACAACATACTTCTATTGCATGCAGTTGAAGAACCATTAATACAGATATCACCGTTATTTTTAGAAAGCCGTAGCTGTTGGGCAGTACAGTGTAACTTCCTTTGAGATCAACCGAACTGGAAGTAGTTGGAAAACTTTCAATTTACATTTTCATTGGAGAAGCAGTAAGTCGAGAGACAAGTAACAGCTGATGATATTTTTGTTATGCTTTATAGAGCTGTTTGCATATAATGGCTGCATTTCTCTGTAAATCTCTTGGCTAATGTGATAGTTTCAGCATAAAATACAACCTACAGATTATTTCCCAAAGCTCTTAACACACTATGATCTCCCCTTATTCTATATTATGTCCCTAGCTATTCAATTTGTGAGTGGCCTTCTAAGCTTTATTTAGTCTAAACTGTGTAAACCAGTTTCTTCTCTGGCTTGAAGTTAACTGCACTGCAAAACTTAAGCACTGATAGCAGTTAGCTGGCTTGTGATCAATCAGTATGAAAGGCAAATGAGGCTCAAATTAAAGTGTTTTTAGAAGAAGAAAAAAGAAAATGAACCCACACATGTGCATGTTTAATTGGTTTGCACGTGTTCACCCTGCCCATGCTTGCTTTACCTTCATTCATCCTGCCCAGAAGTGTAACTGAGCTGCCAGGAAAATACATCAGCAATAGGCTTCCCCCCCACAGCGTTTCCATGAAGGCACTGAAAGCAAACCTTCAAGTTACTGTAACTTTTTGAGTCCTTGAGTGGTCAACTGAAGTTGCATATTGAAGAACAACTACAGAGCTCTTTCATAATTCTGTTCAGCTATTCAGTAATTCACATAGTAAGTGTCTTCTTTTGGCCCAGTGCTGCAAAATTTACTTTTCATATTTCAGAAGTGAATTGCTTTGCCAGTCTTAACAGCTGTTGGAATCTCTGTCTTGTGGTGGCAGCTGTTGTGCTGATGAAAAATCAAACGGTGAAATGCTGACCCTTTGAAGTCAGTGCCACTGACTTGAATAGTCACAGTGTCACTCATAACGTCAGAGAAAGGAGCTTTATCCTGTCAGTCACCAGTGCTGTGAATAATTCTGACTCTGCTGGTTTTCTTTGGTTTTAACTCAAAATTTGCAGGGGAGGCATGAAGGTCGTTTTTTTTGTTCTGCAGTCTAAGCTGCATAACATTACCGATGCTATATATCTTGGAACAATTAGGCTGAGCCAACTACATTCCTGAATATATTCAAACTTGTAGGCCTGTGTGCATGATGTACACATTAACTTCATTGTATTTAGAAAATAGTCCTGTTAGTATGAATTAAGAGTAATGAAAAGATAAAGTTGCTTTGTTGCTTTGCTGGTCCTTTCTCTGATGTCTAGTACATTGAGTCCTCATCTTGCCTGATACTTTCAGAAGTTTCAGGAAGAGTAACGCTGATACCTGCTTTTGATAAATTATGACAATGTGAAGTACATGCTTTGAGCTCCGTTGCAGCCAGTGGACTTGGAACATAGATGACGACTGAAGTTTTTGATTGCTTTAATGTGTTTTCTCTTCAAATTGTAAATGCTTTAGACCTAGCTTGTGAAACCTTTGATGGAAAGCATGCAGATTGGCATTTTTCCCTTCAAATGATGGCATAAGAAATGTTGTGTCTTGATCATAGAGTTGGTGAGTTAGTCTATATCAAACATTGAAACTTAATTACAATCTGAAGCTATTTAAATCCTGTCTTTGTAGCAGCACCATACCATAGCAGCTATTAGCAACTGTCCAGAGCCTTCCTATAAACAGTTCCTTTGCTATGCTGGAAATTTCTTGCCAATTTAGTTGAAGGAGGAATTAGGTTTGGCTGGCTTCATGGGGAGGGGTGAAACTTGAAGGGAATTTCAAAACTTGTTTCAAGACAGACACCGTGAAGTTGTCTTCCTCTTTGTTTCAGGACTGTCACCAGAGATGGCTGCTGACACTGCATTAGACTACATGAAGACACGAGTTGGGGGTTTGGGGGGTGTCATTGTTGTTAACAATTCAGGAGAGTGGGCAGCAAGGTTCTCCACCAAGCAGATGTCCTGGGCTACTGTAAAGGATGACCAGCTGCATTATGGGATTTATGCTGGGGAGAGGCATACGAAATCTGTTGATGAAGCACGTACGTTGGAAAGTGGGGGATTCTGAGAATGAAGAAACATCAACTGAGGTAGAATGGCGATCTCCGATTTTGCTGGAGAACAATGACAGTTGGCGTCATCTTTCTGAAAGATCTGTACTCTTTTGATTGGTTCACTGCCATTGCCACGTTTACAGTCAAAATGAAATCTGGACGTAGCTCTTCAGTGGTCACGGATATATGTATAGTGTTTATTAATACCTTCGGGAAGTCGGGAGATCCTCTTTTTCTAGAGGAGAAAGAGAATGGTCAGTAGGTTTCTTGGTTGGCATGCCCGAATCCTACGTTAAAGGGAGTCTGAGTTTCAGTATTAGAGGAACTCCTTTCCATGTCCATTCTCAGAGACTTCTGCCAGGATGATTTGAGAGATAATACCTATTAATTAAAAACTTAATTTTGAAAATTGCGTCGCTCTCCCGAGTCTTTTGAGCAGTCATCTCATGATAACAAAGTGTTAACTGTCAGTGAAATACCACCAAACAGCAGTGAAGAGTTAAGACTATGTCATTGTGACAGGCTTGATGTAACTGTCGGGAAATAATAATGAAATAAAGAAAATAACTTTTCTCCAGAAATGGGAAATGTGATGTTTCTAAGGAGTCCTATTTTATTCCATTCATTGGCATCAGACCTACAATTAAAAAACAGAGACCACAACAAAGTAGGCTGCAATATTTTGAAGTATATGTGGATAGTTAACAAGAAAGACTTGGTATCTGGAGTAGTAATAAAGAAGGTCATGATTTCAGTAAATATAAATAAACCAGCAATCTTTACTACTCAAATACAAAGGTGATAGGTACCTTTTAAGTCTAAAAATGAGATGGAGAGATGATGATTAAATGGAAAAATAATTACTTAAAATCAAGTGATAAAAGCAAGTTGTACTAAACCAAATAAAACTGCTTCTTAACGAGCTTCTTGTCTGAAGTGTGAAATGTTTTCTGGAGACGTTTTCCTTTTAAAAAAGAATTGATGTTCTGCATTACCTTTAATACAGTTTCTTCATTAAGATTTTGTAGTTTTAAAAGAAAGACCAAAATTTCTTTTTCCTGTTTTCTGACTTAACCATGTAATTTTTTGTGTTAAAACTGTGTAATAATTTTATGGATTTTTAGCTGGTGACTAGGTTTCCTGCGCGGACAGATTTGTAGTTATAATTGCATGCCATCATACTGTGGAATGTTCCCCTTACAAGATAACCCAAATAAACATAGCAAAAATCTTAAATCATAGTGTGAAACTACCCATACCTGTGTCCCAAGCACAATAAGCTGTGTTACTGAGTTGGTTCAGACAGAATGGTAGGGTTGCCAAGGCTGTCTAACCTGCTCTCTACTTTGACCCATGGTTTATTAGATGCTGCAGATGACTGGATGTGGACAGCGATGGTTCAAGAGCAGGTGGTTCACGCAAGACATAACCGTGGAATGCTGTGTACTTTGTTCTACAGGAGATGGTGTAGAAAATGGCTACTGTCTGATCATCAGCAGTTCATGAAACAGTAACAGTATTTAAGGTGTGCTCATCTGTAGGTAGAAGTAGTCATCTTCTGAGTAAAAGTTAATTCATTTCCCTTTCTCTGCATGAGATACCAATCTTACAGGGCCAGACTGTTCTCTGGGAAAAAAAGCAGTGTCGCCATAGCTTCATTTCCAGAATATCAAGGCAATCCAGATTTTTGTGGTCAAGATTCTGCTTTGTTTACCTCACCTGTCCCTAGTGCAAGATCGAATTCAGGACAGGCAATAGAAAATATGATCTCCGCGAGTTCTGCCAAATTCCACTTTGCAGCATTATTGTCATGAAATTGCTCCATGATTTTTTTTAATGAAAAAGAATCGAACTTGAAGGATGTTTTTTAGAGCTAAACAGTGCTACATAGGCATGGATGTAGGCTGTACAGAAGAAGAATGCAAATATCTTGTCTTACAGCTGCTTTATCAGATTAGAGACTCGGTAGAGGGCATGTTCCTAGTAACCGTTCCTTTGCTTGAAGTAGCTGGAGGGAGGAGCGCTTAACCCACTGTTACTGCAACACCCTTTGTCAAACTCTGGCTTTGTTGTGTTTTCTGAGTGGATGCAAGCCTGTTCTGGTCATGCTCCAAGTTGACCAAAACCCAAGTGATGGTTAGCGTAGCAGCAAGCGTAAGCTAATACACCCGCTGGGTGGTCTCCTGGCTAGGGTTTGGCACTACGCTAACCTGGACGGTTGGCTTTTGGTTAGCTTTGAGCAAGTTCACACCATCAACTACAGCAGCAGTACAGATACGATCTCAGGGCTGTCAGAAGGAATAGTAAATGGTTACTGTGGTTAATTCACCTCAGCTGTGCTCAGGAACATAACGTAATAAATTGCTGGCACTTATCAAAGAGCATTATCCTATATAGGCTCTTCTATCTCTCATCAGCAGACTAGCTGGGCACCTTCCAACAGTGCATTAAGCAGTGTGACTACCATCTGGCCTGTATGATTTGTTCTGTCTCACCCGCTCCTTGGTAGCATGCTCTATATTCCTTTCTCGTGCAAAAGTATCTGGTTTTCAAAAATGCGCACGTGCTGTTACGCCTTTTGAGGGCGCGTGGGGCTGGGAATGAGGAGCTGTGCCTTGCATACGGATTGATGACGTTTGGTAATCTCTGGCTGGAGTTTGCTCTGCAGTTCAAGTGGTGGCAGCTCAGGCAAAGCACTGGGACCAGCGGTCAGGGCTATGTGCTTTTCTTCCAGGTAGCTGACCGAGTCGACGCTCCTCAGAAACGTATGTGATTTCCTCACCTAATCTGGACAGCAGGTAGACCTCTTCTAGGACAGTGTTCCCCTTTCTGCTAAGAAGGGGGGATGATAGCAGGTGGTCAGGGACGGGATAGGGCTAACTTTTGAAGAAAGTGGAGAGCTGGGGATGAAGCAGTTGCGTTTTCTTCTCTCTCTACCCTTCCAGTCATGTTCTCCAGGTAGAACAGGGCAAGACACTGTTGCTGATGATGTAAGAAGTTGCTGGTGTTGCACAGGGCTACCTAAGATCTTAATATGCTTACATGTCCCCTGACCTTTGAGAATATTGAGAAATTACCCTTTATAAGGGCTTTAATTTAACAGCTTTTATAATTATAAATACGGTTGAATGACACTGAACTTCAGGGGGATACCGACAGCAGGACGGGAATTTGTGTGCCACTGCCATGCACTGCTGCTGGAAATGAGCCTCTGATCCAAATGGCTGTGACCTGGATATCAAAGAAGGAAAATTAGGGTCTGTTGCCAAGAAACTGAGTGTCCTTGGCACGTAGCAAAGCAGCAACAGAGTTTTAATTATCTAATTAAACTGTGGCATCCCGTTATTTTATATCATTTAGAAAGCCAGTTGTGGGTGTTGTCCTGTTTCTTTCTTGCTACTCTGTAGGAAGAGTCCCTGACCCGAGCCGGTAGCTGCGACGGGTGTACATATCAAAGCCAAGATGTTAACAAAAGCAGCAGAGTCACTGACTTTGCTCATATATTGTTAGTTCTGTGCAGGTTTTCCTTCTTAATCTTTGCAAGTTCTCAGTAATTAAAAATTGTTCCATGGGAGATGTAGGACATGTTTGGAAATTTTGGGTTATTTTTTTTTCCAGTGTTCTACTTTGTCCTACATTTCAGCTCTGTGTCTCTGGGGTGGTGTTCATTGACTTTGAAATCTATCTTGGCAAAGTTTAATGGCATTGTTTTGCTTGTTTCTCTTCCGGTCTGCTTTTCCTTTGATATGCTCTGATAAATATTTGTGGTGGGACAGATTTCAGTCTTGGTTACATCAGTATAAGTGAAAAGCACAGTCAGTGAAGTCCGTGATTACGCTAGAGGAAATGAAATCGGACATGGGCTCGCCTGTCCGAAGCCGGTAGCTCTGTGAGTCTTGAAACAGCCTTTGGTAACGCGGGAGAGAAAAGAAAGAGGACGGAGAGCCTGCTGCGGGGAGTCACTGCCTGAGACACGACTCTGGTCTCCGGCCGTGTCAGGGTGAAGATCGTGCCCGGGGAAATAGTTAAATATGCGCACTGGGAAATAAATGTCAAATGATTCACATAAAAGAATTTTAAGATCATACAGATAGGGCAAGCAATGAGTCATTTTGGTTTAGACGTGTAAACCATGAAGGAGGGAAATCTCATTTTCCTTTCCACTGCACCCCTCACACTCGGTTTATTGGGGGCACATAGATACCCCACAACCTTTGAGTAAATGAGCTTTGCCGGACATGGTCACGTGCTTTCACTTGAATTATTTTTAACATTCTTGCCTTTTGGCCTTTAAAACTCTCTTGGTTGGAGCGAGTCTTGTTTTCTCGCAGTTCCTCCCTAAGTCCTTTCCGCTGAGGACAGGATGGGTTACGATGCAGTCTGCGTGGGCTTTAGCCCTCCAGCCGTGCACTTTTGACCCTTTACTGCCAGGGCTTTACTACAACTTAAGCTATGTAAATGCATGGTAGCATGTAGCTTATTAAATACTCAGCTGCTTCCAGACTTAATGGCTCTGCCTGGCCCTGCCTGCTAAGCAGCATAGCAAGCTGCGTGCTTAGCAACCCAGGCTGCGGTGAATGCATCACCCCCCTGCACCGCTTTCCCCGCTGCCTCCCCACTGAATAGAGTGAATATTTCTAGCTTTTTTCCGATGGTACGCAAAACTTTGTCTAGGTTTGGGTGTAGCTACCACCTGCCAGCTGCAGCCTGTGCTAACAACTGTGTTACAACAGCACCACGAGGGCTGACTAATAGGGGCGACAAAACCTGAGGCCGTTGGAGGTGCTGGAGTAATTTCTGCAAGTACTAATGACTGTAAAATATATGTACCAGTAAACGTAGAGCTTATTTTTTTAGCTCTTGCTTTTTTTAGCAATTCCTAAATGTCCATTCATAAGTAGTTCCTAGAATAATTAACAAACTGTTTCTCTTTTGGGCTGGAAAAGTGCACAGTTTGCTGGGATGTGGGTACTCTCATCCTCTGTACTTGGAACTCATTTGCTCCATGGAAGAGGGATGCAGCCAGTATTTCTCTTCCAATATAGCAGATAATTTGTGGTGGTGTTGGTTGGTTGATTTTTTTGTTGTTGTTTTTTCATTGGTTTTTGTTTGTTAAAAGCTGAAAAGAGTTATTGTGGCTTCATTCAGGTGTTTTTACCTATCTTTTTTTCTGGCCTCAGGTAACCCTTCTGAGATCTTGGGAATGAGTGCAGCTCAGCTAAGCCTCTAGTAAGATAATCACTCAGAAATGATGATATTACGGAAAATGAGTGGAAGATGAAACCCAGCATGTTTTCAAGTATTTTAAGCCAGAATGAACCACAATTATTATCTAACTTCCTAAATAAACAGGCCATAGGTCCTTCTCTCTGTTATTTCTACATTAAGCAAATAACTTCTGTTGAAGTATGGTCTATTCCTGCCATGGACAGAATGAAAATGAGGATGCTCTCTGTGAGAAAACACCTGAACCGTTTTTAAAATAATTCTGTTTTAACACATTTAAGGAAAAAAAAAAATAAAAAGACATTATCGTGGCAGATACCCTGGTGGCTTTTGTGCTGCCACCAGGCTGTGCCTGAAGCCTCCATGGGGTGAGGACATCTGCTAGAAAACAGACCTGAAATTTCAGATCCAAAGTTACACGGTATGTATTTTCATGGCAACAAACCTCCAGAAGTCCTGCGTGTAATGGTAATATTTATATAACAATTCAGGAGCTGTGAAGCGATCTGCACAGCTCTTCAGTGGAGTTTATTATATTTGAACTGGTCTATCTCTGGTGAGCATGCAGGGAGATTAAACAACTACTCTGGAGCCACCAAATGCATCTGAGGCAGGGCCAAGATTAGAATATTGATTTCTGGCCTCCACAGTCCCAGGCTCAGTTCACTACATTATGTTGTTTTTACAGATAACATTTAGACAAATAGATCTTGACATCAAAAGCTCAGTAGCCTCTCAGTAAATTGAGCAGGGCTTTAGCTGTTCAATTCCTGTGATTTGTGCATGCCTCATGCCTGGTCCTGGTAATCTCAGTAGCTATTGTATATTTACAGTGAAAACCACTTGTATCCTGAAGCATACTAGACTTTTTTTTTCTCTTAGAGTAGAAATAAGCCTAATTATGTTACAATTTCTTCTTGTCAGATTGAGATCTGCAAATACATTACTTCAAAGAAATTCTGCTTCAATCCTCTTTAAAAAAAAAACCAAAACACTGATGGAGATTCTCAGTCCTAACCAACGGTAGCTTGTTGCTATTTCTAATTTCTAGTTTGAGTAAGAAGTCAGAAAAATAGGAAAAGTCCCACAGACCCAAAGTTCAAATCTATGTGCTTTTAAAGAAATCACCACATATCACCTGAGGATATTCAGTTTCTGATATCCAAATGCCAAAGAAAAGGCAAGTATGTACTTGAAAGCTGAAATAAATTCTACACAGAGAATAATTCAAGTATGTTAGTATTAGAAGATTTGTCTCCCAATACCTACAGTGGTGTAAGAATATTGCCGTTGCTACAACCCAGGAAACCTCCGAACCACCTGAGCTTGCCAAGATGTAGACCAGAACTTTTTCTCCACGTTTCTGAACTCCAGGTATCTCATCTGAAGCTAGCAAAGGACCCTGCTTACTCATACAGAGCCTACTTGAAGTTTGGCAGTCCTACAAGAGCTGTACTGGCGTTTCGAACACGTCAAGTTATCTAACAGCCTTCTCCACCCTTCCTTGTTACCCCATGCAGTAGCACGATGTCATTTGTCAGAGCGCCAAAACTGGAGACATGCTGAATATGTGAATACCAAGGAAGTGGTTTCCTTAGCAATAACAGGCATGTGAAAGTCAAAACTTCCTTTCCTCCTCATGTGACCTTTTTCAAAGCAATTCAGCCCAGGAACAATAGGAGTGAATTCCAAGCACCCGCAGTGTTCCTGCACCGCCGGGCAAGGATCTGCCAAACGGCCAACTTATCTTACCTTTTTATTACAGTAAAATTATATTTCTCTTTAGATGTTCTTCACAAGGAATTTGGTGTGTTTATGTGTCCAGCATAGTGTTTCCTGAAAGCAAAATTGCCTAACGCCAGAGAAACAAATATATAGAAGATAAGTAATTTTCTTGCCATTGTGGACCAAAACTTGTTACGCATAAAATCCAGAGTCCTTTCTGTCGAGAGGAAATAAGGGTATGAGAACTCTTACCAGCTTGTTTTAATAGCTAGACCTCCCTGATTTTGCCCATTTCATATAAGGTGGAAATCACCACTCCTTATGAAAATTCCTAAGAAAAAGAAAAAGAGAGAGAGAGATGATTTACGAAGGCAAATAAGAGGAAGATGACGTTCGTCTCACTCATCCTGCACACAAGTGCAGTATCAGTCCTCTGTTGCTATTCTTATCCTGAATATTTGGTACAGTCTTTCCTCATCCTTAAGGAGACAGCAGTAATAGCCAGAAGTATACACAAAGCCGCCCGTCCAAGAATCCTGAAGTATTTTCTAAAAGCAGCTACTAAATTTAAATCTGAGCTTCCTATCGAGTTAGGGAACTACTATCCTCCCTGTTTTTCCACCTGTGGAGGCGATACAGCAGGTAGTTGTCAAAAGGGCAGAGAAAATTCCTGTTGGAGCTGGAAACAGTCGTTCAGCATCCTTTCTGTATGGCAACATGTGAGATACAGGCTTGGATTTCAGAAACTCAAGGAATGCTCTGGTGTTACAGTTCTCCCCAGCTTCGGTGTTTCTGGACCACCCGTACACAGCCCCTTGCTAGCTGCCTTGCTGCCCACAGATGGGGCCTGCATTCAAGTCCCTGGTAATTAACAGAGAAGGGATTCTCCAGTTCTCAGGGACCCCTGCTTATCATCTTGCTTTTAGTCACACATGCTGTGGTTTGCTTGGGTTTTTTTCCCCCATTTCGGCATTTGGTTTTAAACTCTAGAGGACCAGAAGTTTTCAGAAATGAACTATGCAATGTGGATAGCTGAGCTTGGAGCCGGTCCTGCCAGGCAGGAGAAGAAATTTGACAAGAGATGGTTCCTCTGCAGCTTTCTGTGAATCTGGGGAAGGGATGTGGCATGGATTTGGAGCCTTAATGTCTGGAGGAAAATAGGCAAGCCATCTGCTCCTGCAGGCGCTGGCGCATCAGTGCTTTGTGCCAGTTACACCGCGGCAAAACTTACTGTCTAGCCAAGCGTTCATGTCCAACAGAGTGTGTAAGTACCTGCGGTGAGCTGTTGTATGAAATCCCAATCCACTCTTGGCAAAACATCACACCAAGCACGTTCATGTTTAATGCCAAGAGCTATGCAACGCTGTGCGATATTCCTGTGGTGTCTGAAGGTGGCCTATCATGAGGATGCTTGAGGAAGGATGCGGATGGACTGTTGTCAGGGGGTGAGGCTTGGTACATGGCAGCGGCCTCTGCCAGTGATTCGGTGCCCGAGGGGGTGACATTCAAACGGATTTCTCGTTACACCCTCAAAGGCAAAAGGCAGGTGTGACCAGAAATAGGGGCAGCAGAAGCAAAACATACACAACTGTGGTGAACAATTGCAATGAGTCTTTCCGGATACGAGACATCTGCCCTACGCAGGGAATGAGGAGCGGGAGAACAAGGACCATGCTTCGCATGGCCGAGCGAGCAGCAGCCGGGACATGGCTGCAGCGGCACCACCGCGGCGCGGTGTGACGTGGAGGTGGGCTTTCTGCCATCGTGAGGCTTAGCCAGTGATGCCGTAAGCCCAAAGTACCACATTACACAGGCTGTGTGAAGTAGGTACAGACTTGGAACAGCACTGGAGCTGAAATCAAAGACAACAGAATGCTCCTAGACAGTGGCCCGGCGTAAGAAAGAAGGACTCAGAAAAAGGCCCTTGTCTTTTTTTTCTGGTGTGGCAGAAAAGGATCAGAAGAAGGTGTAGGAGCAGCCAAGAAGATGCTCTCCAGCAGAGGAAAGATGGAGATGGGCTGTCCGCAAGTTCCCTTCCAACAGTAACTATACAGGATGGGTCAAAGTCGAGCTAGGCAGTACCCTGGCACCGCAGTAATACCCAGTAAACTACTGCAGTACCAAACAATGCTAATTTTATTACATGCCAGTGCCTGAATGAGTAATTCAGGATTTATTCAGCTATCTCCATGTTGCTGCCCTGGGTGCAGGGGGGGTCTGCAGTGGGCTGGCCAGGAGGCCCAATTCCCAGCGGCGAGGCTGCGCTGGACAGTAACGACCCCAGTTTCCAGGAGGAAGGACAGACTGGTGCAAAAACACAAGAGCAAAAAAATTTGAAGAAGAGAGGTGTGCTGGGGGCTTGCAGTGGGGAGCAGAGATGGCAAGGGAGACTGGCAGCAAGCTGCCTATGTGTGGCTACAGTGTTAACTGCTGGGGCTTAGGAAATCGTTTGCCTGTCAAGGACTAACTTGAACATACAGGCTCAGTGCATTATAATTACCCAACGCAGAGCAGACTGCAAGATGTGTGTCACGTGCTGTGGGACTAGGCGCTATTTCCAAGGATCCCACAGAAGCATCATAGGATGATACTCTCAGCTACATGTTAACTAATCAATGGGTTTTTAAATTCCATTTTCCTTTGTTCAGGTTAAGACAGGCTTTATTTCTCTTTACGTGTCATTTAGCTCGATAAATCTATTTGAGAAATTACTTAACAAATGCTTAAGCAAAGATTCTTTATAAGTATGTGTTCCTTTTGGAGAAAATCTGGCCAAGTATCTTCCGATCTGTTCCTTCATAGGAGAGAGAATACAGTCAGGATATGCCAGCTCCTCCTGCGTAGTGCAGTTATTTTTTTCCTTTAGTTCTTGCATGTTTCAGTTTTACAATTGCTCCCACGGGTTATAATAAACCAAGATATAAAGAAAATATATTCAGCATCTTTTGAAAAATAACAAGCTGTATCCTTTACAGGAAATGTGGGTTGAGGCATAGTATACAAACTTTTGTCATATCCTTTAATCTCAATAGGGACATAGTTCAGCCATGCTGGTTTCTTCAGAGCATGTGCTGATAGGATTTAATTAATAAATCAGATTGCAGATTCTGTGACTGCTAGAAAATGTTCAACAGCAAAGTCACTTTGACAGAGCTGCTTTTCAACATATTGTCCTTCTGGTGAAAGATCCCCCAATGAATCCAATATTTGTCTCAAGCACTGAGGAGAGCAATGACCTACTATAAACAGCACTTCCTGGCAGTCAGAGCTTGTCATCGTTAATTTACTGCCACAGCAGCTCATTCCCAACCTTGCTGAATAAACACAGGTATTAAATCATTCAGCTGATGGAAAAAATGCAGATTCTATTCAAATCGATGTAGTATGATGTTTCTAGACTTTGCTTTTTGAGTAGTGTGTTTTAACAAAACTCTGGCTTCTAGGGGGTGGGAGTGTGAGCTAAAGCAGTGCTATGTGCCTTAGTACAGAAATTTCCCAGCTATTTTTTCCATTTTTTCCAGTGCTGTCAGCTTAGTGCACTTTTGAAACCTGCTATGAAATGACTATGAAAGTAATGAGAACCAAGCAGATTGTTTCGGGTCTGGAAGAGCTTCTCCAGGTGAACCCCCCAGCGAGAGGAAACGTTCAGCGACTGAGAACGAGGGCAGGATGCAGAGACAAAGGTGGGATGTGGAGATGAGGGTGGGATGCGGAGACGAGGGTGGGATAAGGTCCTGAGCAGACACGCAGCTCAGGTGAAAGAGGTCTTTCACCAAACACCGGTTGCATCCTTCCTTTCAGCACAGACACACAACTTTGCCTCTTCGCGGTGGATCTCTACGCCCTTTAGTCTCTGAGAGCCGTCAGAGACCTACCGCGTTGACTGAATTAAAAAGCATCTCTGCAGGGAAGCAGCAGTGTGATTCAGAACTTTCCTGACTATAAAGCATTTTTTCTGTTGTGGAGAGCTGAAGGACACACAAAAATTCAGCACCTCTGCTATTGCAACTACTGAGACCTGAAAAACAGGTTCATTACCAGTTCTACAGGTGTAACGGGAGGATATGGATCTCGTATCTTTGGTTTCACTTATTCCTGGTGCTCATCACTTATCAGGCAGATTTTGTTCCTGTTTCTGGTTCATTCTTCTTTTGTCCCAGTCTGTCTCACAGGCAGTGTTTGGGAAGAGCACCTGCCTCTCCAGCACCATTTTGCATCAGCAGATCTCCAAGAAGCTTACAAAATGAAAAGAAATGGAAGGAATGAGGCAGATTTGGGGCAGTTGGCAGGGGCAGGCGGGTAGGGAAGCGCTGCGGATCAATGGATCACCCTCGAGAGGAGCAGGTGGAAGAGTTGTCATGTGAAAACGCAGCGTGGCAGGTCCTGGCGTGATACCCACGCTCCCTGAATCCTCTGTGGCTGCCACTACTGCTGAAACCCACCAAGCAGACCTGTTCTTGTGCTGGTCCATCTACAGAGAATAAGCTACTGCTACAAGCACACAGGCTGCTTCATGTGGCTGTGGTTTCTATGGGGAACCTAAAGGTTTCACCCCCGATGTGTCGATGTGAGACAGGTATCACTAGGATGCTTTGGGGTTTTTTCTCCTCCAATTTTTAAAGAAAATTACTTGTAAAAGCTACATTAAAAGAAAGCCATAAAATCAAGCACTCACATGGTATGAAATGGAAGAATTACAGTTACGCTCTTTAATTCAACTCTTTTCTGTCCCTGCATGATATAATCTTTAATTACACTCCACCAGCTAAACTTGTAAGAAAACTGCTACTGCTTACTTTTACTGGTAATTTACTATAGAAAACAATACGCTAAACATGAATTACATGTTCAGTGATTTAATATTACTGAAGTAATAATGTGATAAAATATTGTGGTGTTACTTGTTTGCTCCTGATACTGTACTTACTGTACAAACGTTTTAGTGAACAGCATGGAAAGCCTGGAGCTTGAAAGTGTCTTTTGGCAAAAAAAAGACTTTTAGTCGATGAGAAAAGTTATCTCGGAAAAAAGCAAAGGATGTGGACTAATTACTTTGCTTTCTTGTCCCAGACATTCAGCTAGAGAAGAGAAGCTTTATGAAACTCGTATGATAAGTGTGAACTGAGCAGCTTGTATTGCAAACCAGAATTGTTAGTTCGTGCTGTTTGATGGCACCTCTCCAATGTACACAGGGCCCTGATCCTTAAAAGCTCATGCACAGGGAGTCTCTTAACATTACATACATGTACCATCATAAGAACATCCAAAAATGAGTAAATCCCAGTTCTTGCAATACAGTATTTCATGTTCTCCCCTCTTTTGTTCCTGTATCCACCTCTACTGCAAATTTTGCTTTGTTAGGAAATTATACGTTTAATATTTTCTGGTCTATTCCTGGTAGAAGGTACAAAGAGCTACAGACATTTACTGTTCTCTTACAATATTACAAATATAACTTGTTTTAAATTTAAATAAATATGTAAGATCTTGTACCAGGAGAACTGCTGTCTGTGTCTTCAAAGACATTTATTAGAAATATTTCTAGTTATAACCTAAATGTTTGCCTCTGAATATTAGATTTTTTTTTGCTTTTTACTAATAACAAGGGGTACTAACTAAATTGTCCTGTTGCCTTTAGCAAGACAACTTAAGGAGAAGATTCCTCTGATGCCAGAATGGTAAAACAGGGCCCTTTGTTCTTTAAACAACAATTCAAAGTCACGTTGCCCTTATTGCTGGCCTTCAGTACTAAAGATTTTCCTCATGCCTGGCTTCACTTTGACTTCATGGCTAAGGTTTCAGCTAATGATGCTATCAGACAATAGCAGAATGCAATTCAAAACATCTACTGGAAAAATCCCTAGCCTCTTCCAAAGCTGCCAGGTTAGGACAAAAGCAGAGCTGTAATACCGTGAAGGAACCACAAACATTGAAGCTATCAGGCCTGTATCTGTACATTGATTTGCTCTCTACTCATTTAGGGATTTGTTGTTTCAAATATAAGTTGCAAATGGTTTGATAACATGGCCTGAAAACAGACAGAGCTTCTGCATCTTTTGAGAACTGGTGATGGTTGGGGTTTTTTTATTATTATTTTTTCAGCCACAGCATTTCTCTGGAATTAACTGTTGCACTGTCCAGTGAAGCTCACCTGAGATAGCAAGCATACGCCATCATGGTCAATACATCATATCTAGTCATTTTGTTAGGGAACTCAGGTCTTTTTTGTTAGCATATACTTCTTTTATATACTTCTTTTACTATGCTGTACAGAGTTAAACTATGGTATATGGAGAGAGAAGAGGGTAACTGGTAATATTGGGGATATTATGGGCATCTCTGTGAGGCACTAAATCGAGCCATATCAGTCAAGAAGAATATTTTGTTATAGCTGAGAGTCACTTTTGATTAAATTGTAAAATAGTATTTTCTAAGCTGTGTTAATTTTACTGCAGCAAAAATGCAAGACAGTATTAGAGTTACTCTGATCATCTTTTTTGAAGGTTAAACACTACCTATGGCTCCCTAACTGTAACTCACTGTGTGCATGGGGGAAGTACCAAACTGGACATCTGCTGCTCTCCTCTATACCAGCGAGGCCGCTTTAAAAAGCCGTCTGCTGTGCTCTCAAAGAAACCCATCGCTGCGTTCCAGCGCTGAAGACAATAGTGGAGGGCGAAGATGTAACTTCTCTTGCCTGCATGTTATATATTTGCGTTACATCTCTTGCAGATGAGAAACCATCATTACCACGAAGAATAAAACCAATCTGGGAACAGTGTATTTTTCTGAATTATTGTTTCAATCAGATATTAAGTGGAACTGCCCAATCTTAGTAGTGTTCACTAAGCAGGTTCATTATGGTTGTATCTGTCAGCCAACCCCCATCATATCCTCTTGTGCTAGACATTATAAAATGAAGAACTGTTCTGAAAGTTGGACTATGCAGAAAATCATTGGGTACCACTGAAAGGTGTCACTTGGAGGAGTGCCTAACTTTGTAACTTTTTCCAAATGTTTTAGTACAAACATTTTTGGACTAAGGAAAATGGCGTAATACTAATTTCACTCAAATGCTCAGACTATGTAGGCCGTGCTACTCAGAAACAGTATCAGCCAGAACGCGTTGCTTGTTTGTGACTGGAAACAGCCAGAGAAGAGGCAGAGACCAGCGGTCACAGCTGCAAGGGAAGGGTGGAAATGGCGTCCTGGGAGAAGCATGAGGAATCTTTCTTTCTGGTAGAAAACAGACTGGAAGAAAGCTAGGAGTACTAAATAAATAGCAAAGAAGGTATGTTCTTCTACAAGGAAGCAGAACTTTGCCAGTGCCACTCCCAGCTCTACCCTTGACTCAGTTTACTGGTGGAAATAATCTGTGAGACCATGAGTATTGGCTCAAAAGGGATTTGAGCCACATTTCTTGAGTTTGGAACAGAAGGAGCAACAAAATAGCGCTGCTTTTTGTCCTTAATGTTGCCATGTGTTTGTCCTTCATTAAAAACCAAAATCGAATGACTGTGCTTTTTCTTCCTCCCAGCCTCCCCCCAAACACAGCAACTCTGCTGCAAATCAGATGCCATGCAGGCTAGGTACCTCTTCTTTAGAAACGTCTTCTTTAATGTCCTACTTCCCTTCTGTTCAGCTTCTCTCACAGTACAATAAACCCCAGGCTGTGTCCACCAGCCTGCGTGTATACACTAGGTCTACAACCTTGTTTGTAGTTTCGATGACCTCTGGGGACAATATATCAACACGTTCTCATCTCACTACAGCAGTGAAAGTGAGTAAAGCACTGTTGTTTTGTCTTTGAGCAATGGTTTTGATGAGGAAGTTATCTGGGTAATTAAAAAAAACCCAGCCCCCCCAAGGACTCTGAATGGCTTCTCTATTAATCACTACAAGGAGACCATTGACTTACTGCGTTTGTGAGAAACATGCCCGTAACAAAGTAGACACAATTTTTTCCAACTCAAATAGCATTTCATTTGGCAGAGTCTAATACCTTTCCCACACAGATATTACAGTAACAAACTGAGACTGAAAAAAGTTAGTAAATATAACCCCGCACATCTTAAATATACGATTGAACTTTGTATGTTTACCAAGCTTTTTTAAGTGTAAACCAGGAATGTTCAGCTTTTCAAAGGTCGGCAAGATTGGGCTAACCCAGCCTTCTGATCGATGCATCTGGGTGTTAAAGCCTGCTGAGAGCTCACCATTGATGGAGTTACCGGACATCAGCTGAGCACCAATGCCCATCCCTGCTCGTAGCCCATGGCAAAAGAGAGATGCGATGCTAACATAAACCTCTTCCCCTGTGAAAGCAGCTTAGGAAATGTTTTTCTCACGGTTATGAGCAGGAACATGGCCAATTACCACAGCTCAATCACTGCCAGCTCCTAAAGGCGTTGCAAATCACCTATGTATCTGCTGTGACCAACGGACATCTTATTTTACCTGCGTACCAGGAAGTTGGATGTGGCTTTTGCAGGAGGGACTTGTGGAGTGTGGATCGGAGTGACTCCGAAATTTTTGCTCTGCTCTGCTGCTGAGATTTGGCTGAATCCTCAGATAACTACTCCGTGTATAAATACTAGATGTCATTGTTCCTTCAGCGTCTCTTAAATCTTGTCCAAGTTGAGCTGTAGGTTGTTGGGGGCAGGACTGTCCTTGGCGAGATGTTTGTACCACAGTGGTGTGCCTGGGCTCTGTCCCTGGACTTGTGCCCAGCTATGACAGAAAGACAAGCCTTACAGACAATAATAACGCCTGAACTTCTGGGCTAAAACCCCCAGACACCAGAAAGATACCAAGTCTGCTCAGTAGGTCAGATCTTCATTGACAAACAGAAACTCAGCAAAAAAGCTAAGCTAAGGCTATGTTTTGAGGCATAGAGGAGAGGATGCTGGCACCAACGTGCTTATGCACTATACTGGGCTCTCAAAAGAAAAGGCTGAGAAAGAAGGACCACACCTGTATGTGCCACATACAGGAGAAAAATCCAAGTTCAGCCGAATCTATTTTTGTTAATTGTAATATTGATGACCCTCCCATGGCCACAAGATGTAGTGTATGGCATACGAGCTGGAATTAGCCTCTATTATTCTTGTGTCTATGGCATGGGACTCCTACTATGGCAAACCTCGTCAAAGGGCAAGAGTCACCGAAGATGTTCTTCCCAGGCAGGGGGGAGCCCGTGCAAGCTCGCCACGAGTGCACTCGTACTGCCAGCCTTCAAACTCAGCAGCAAGCAACTGCGGGCTACTTGTCTGCCACCATTAGTAGCTAAGGATTGAGAGCAAATAAGGAAAAAGAAATTAAGCAGGTGGGTGTAAGTGGAAAGTGGGATGAAACACGATTTCACAGAAAGCTGTTGCAGGGGTTGGTGAGGTGCTGCAGGGTGGGTACAAAACTGGCTAAAGGGAGATGCCACAGAGGGAATGCTCCCTTGCGGAAGGAAGGTCCAGAAGGATCAAGCATTACACCAAAGTTCAACAGGTTCATCCACAAACTTGGCACTAAATTATGGGTGTACTGGTGAAATTTCCTGATGGCGGGGCTGGGAGGGACAGCCAGGAGGAAGGAGGATCAGGACAGCCTGAAAAAAGCTTTGCCTGAACTTGAGGGCTGGAATAACATGACGGGAGTTCAAGCAGCAAGCAACAAGGTTATGTATCTTGAGAGTAAACAACAAATGCACCCAGTTCGGGGGTGTGTAACTGTGACTTACTGGGTAGGACTGAGTGGAGTGTACTTGCGGGTCGCTGAACGAGCGAGCGCAACGCAGCCATGGGAAAGGCAGCGAGACCCCAGGACAGCAGCGGCTTTCATCTCTGAATTATTTTTTCTGCGCTCTCCTTGGGTATAGAAGGGACTTTGTGTTCCTCGCACTCCAGACCTGATGGGAGGGCTAACCAGAGGTGGTTCTTGTCCCCGGCGGAGACAACCACCAGAGACAACGGTTCAGGCTCGGTTACCGACGCTGCTCCCCTCTCCACCCGAAGTAAGCGGGACCCCAGCCCGCGTGTCACCCCG